>PVIR01018597.1:0-33153 GCA_004026965.1 Petromus typicus | reverse complement strand
AAGAATTAAAAGACTCATATCACAGTGACATATGTGCACCCATGTTTATAGCAGCCCAATTTGTGATTGCTACATCTTGGAAACAACCCAAGTGTCCATCAACTGGAGACTGGATAAAAAAGCTGTGGTTCTTTTACAGAATGGAGTATTACTCTGCCATAAAAAATGATAAGTTTGAATCATTTCTACTTAAATGGACATACCTTGAGGATATCCTCATAAGTGAAATAAATAGGGCACAGATAGGTACATATCACATCTTTTCTCTGGTATGAGAAAATGAAGATGTAAATGAGTCCTAGCATTGTATGTTATATATTGTGAAATAGAAAATGCTCGATGTAAAATAAGGTGAAAGGGGACAATGTTAAGATTGTAACAAAAAAGTAAGGAAACAAATTTTATGTATATGGGGGGGTGGTAGGGTGGGTAGGGCTATGGAAAAAAATGAGAATTAAGTTGTGTCTTATACTGGTACAAATCCCCATTATGGAGTGCAATCATGATGTGTATATTTAATGTACCAATAAAGATGAAAAAAAAAAAAAAAGAAGAAGGCTCAGAACTTTAAGTTCAGAATCACAGAGGTTAGGCTTCATTATCAACCCAAATGGGACCACAGTTTTGTTGCTGTGGTTTACTCTCAGCCTGTAAACTAAACTTAGCAGTACATATGTCAGATCTTTACTTAAGAATCTTGAGGAAATACTGAAGAATGAAGGACATCTCTAGGTAAAACACAGACAGAAAAATAAATATATGGTGTGTTAGTTGGTGATTGAAATGAAAAATAGATTGAGTAAACTCCTTTATACTTAAGAAATAACCCTCTTGGAAGGAATCAGGGATGAGAGAAGACATTAATTATATTTTAAAGGATTATGTGATTATTTTATCAAAATTAATAGACTATAACGAATACTAAAAAGAAGACTATAATGTTGACTTTACTATGTTCTCTATTTAGGATTGTTTTAGAAATCCTAGCCATGCACTATGAAAAGAAAACCTATCCTTAAGATTATTTTTTAAAAATTATATTTAAAATTCATTTTCCACATACAATTATATAAATGAAAATTTTCAATATTTTAAAATATTTTATCTGCCTGCTGGGCATGGTGGCTCATGCCTATAATCCCAGCACTGGGAAGGCAGAAGGACTGCAGAGTCCAAGGCTGAGCTCAGGGCCAGCCTGAACTACAAAAACAAGACACTATCTCAAAAAAAAAAAATTACTTGCTATTATATTTGTGAAGAATAATTTGGTTCTTTTGTGTTTGTTGCTTTATAGTTTTTTTCTACTTTGAAGCCTTTAAGGCTGTTTATTAATTTTTATAGGAAAATATCCAAATCAAAATTCTATTTTGTTCCAAGCTGTATGTTTTTTTAACTCTTTATCCTTTCCTTTTTTCTACCTTCCCTGAATTGGCTTTGTCTTTTCTAAAATTCCTAAATAACCACACACAATTTTTAGATGACTAATTAATTTCCATGATCTGTTCAAAACTAATGAACAGATTTAATATGGGATTTCTTTCCATGTTAAAATAACTCTGCAGAGACATTTATCTGATTCTTAGAGCTTGCATCTGTAAATTGGAACAAATAATCTAGTTAGAGTGGTTAGCAAAATAATTCATATTGAAGTAGTGCCAAGATCAACCTTTACAAAATCTTAATATGCATTCCTTAACTTAGTAATATGTAATGATCTCAATTTTAGTTATTCATAAATATTAAAAAATGGAAACTGATTTCCAATTTTCCACAATAACTATATAAAGATGATATTTTCAATTTATGATTTTTTTTTAAATGATCCTTCTGTTACTTTCTTGTATGGTAACCAGAAACCATATATATAACCTACTCCAATAAGAAATCTGAGAGAACTTGCCACTTTTTCTTTTAAGAAATACTAAAAGGAGTCCAGCAGGCTGAAGTAAAAAGGTAATAGATAAAACCCAAAGCCATGGGAAAAAAATTACAAAGCATGAGTGAAAGTCATTGCATAAATAAATACAAAAGACATTGTGAATGTATTTCTGATATATTTGTAGTCTTCTTCTTAGTTTAAAACATAACTACAGAAAATAATTTTAAAAAATTGTTTCTATGCTTGTAAGATATAAAAATATAATGCACATGATAGTTTTGTTCAAAGGAATGAGAAGGGAGAGAAAACGCTTAAAAACTATTAAATTTTTAATATCAGTATTAGCCAGATTTTTTAAGTTAAATTGCAATTCCCAGAGCATTATAGGTGATTATTTTATTATAATTAGTCTTTTGCTTTTCACCAAGCTCATATCAAGGAATTATTATGAGCAATTCCCATAGCTTTCAGGAGAAAAGTAACTATAACATAGTCAAAGAATGAATTTAAAATGTTAAACTACAAAATATCTATCTAAGAAAAAATATCTATTTAGCTCATCAGTAATTAAATTAAATGTAGCTAGACCAAGGACTGCAATTAAATCAGATATTTAGAAAAAATAGATACAAACATGAAAAAATTATATGTTGTTTATAAAGCATACTTTATAGTCAAAAACACAAATTAGTTGATTGAAAAATAAAAGGATGAGAAAAGATACACTATGCAAATAAGCACCTAATGGAAAGTAATTATATTAATGTCAGACAAAACTCACTTTAGTTAAAAGTTTCTAGTAGAAATGATGTACTGTTTTTAAATGATAATATAAATACAGTGAAAACATAATATATCTGAATCCAACAAAAAAGTGTCTCAAAAATATAAAGCAGGGGCCAGGGATTTAGCTCAGTTGTCCCAGCACCTGTCTTGTAAGCACAAGGGTCTGAGTTCTATCCCCCAGTAACCACATACAATACTGGGTGTGGAGACTCACGCTCAATAGCAATCAGTACCACATACCACAGCGCCAGGTGTGGTGGCTCATGCCTGTAATCCCAACACTTGGCAGGCAGAGGCAGGAGGATTGCTGTGATGTGACTTTGAAGTTGAGCTCAGGGCCAGCCTGAACTGCAAAGTGACACCCTGTCTCAAAAATAAAGAAAGAAAAATTATAAAGCAAAAACCAAAGAATTAAAATACAGTAACATTAGTTGGTATACTTGGTGATTTCAAACTCTGCTTTCATTTATAGATAGAACAAATGCTCAGAAAATGAATAATAATATAAACAATGAGAAAAACCTATAAACAAATTTGATTTAACAAATATCAAAATATTCTACTCAACCTCATAAAACATAAATGTCTCAGCTGCAGATGGAACATTCTTTAAGATCTACTATAGGACAGATCATAAAGCAAAATGCAATAATGGAAAAGATTTGAAATTAAAGAAAGTTGTGTTTCTGATCACAATGGAATGAAATAGAAGAAAATATTTAGGAGAAAATTTGGGGCTTTTACATATATGTGAACATTAATCAACACATCCTTGAAAAATCATTGAAACTATAAAAAATCAAGAGACAGTACAGTAAATATTTGAAAATGAAAATACAATACACAAATAATTTATAGGATAGAACTGTATTAATCCCTATTGCTGCCTAACACAAATTTTGCCTGAAATTAGATGGTAAAAATAACAAAACCCACTCAGATAGTAAAGAAATAAAGCTATCTTTTCAACTGGATGGATTTCATATTCAGAAATCCTAAAGAATTCACTGAAAAGCTATTATAAATGAATCTAGTAAAGCTGTAGAATACAAGAGCCATATACGACAATCCATTACACTTCTGTAAACTACCAATAAAGAACCATATACTTTCAAAAATAACGACCTCATAAAAGACAGTTTAAAAGAATTAAGAATCTATTCCATACTTGGGGACTAGCAAGCCCAGAACTGTTAAAACACCAGTCACTCATTTTTGCTGTTCATAGGAGAGAAAAAGCTCTACTCTTGGTAACTTCAGGATACTAGTAAAGTTCACCTTGGAAATATCTTTAAACCTGCAAGATGTTTTCAATGGTGCTTTTGCTAAATGTCCTAATTTTGTCTACCCTTGCCAACTTCTTATTGATAGTGTGTTTGATTTTAATTTCCTCATAATATTATATTATTTAATTTTTATTTTATGGACCTGATACGTTTTATTGTGTTTTCCTGTACAAAGTTTATGGCTTTTATTTTTAGTAAAGATTTCAAGCTACATATCTGATCTTTAGTTTGACCTGAGATTAGTGCTTTATGTCTTAATGACATTCTTAGAACTAAAAATATGATATAAGCAAAAATGTAAACACATAATGTTAGATCTGCTTTTTTAATGTAAGAAGCTTTTGTTCACCTCTTTCCCTTCTCTCCCTTTTGTTTTGGTTCTTTTTATCAGAGCTTGTAAAGTCTTTTCTTCACTAAAAAATTCTTTATTTCTTCATTAATTTTTGTTGAGACTCATGCCCGTGATGAGTTCTTTAAGCTCTTTATTGGATCTCAAAGGGTTGGGATAGCAAGAGCTGAATGCTCAGCGCAAAGAGGTCAGTGAGGGTGGGTTAGGCATTATCAACAATCTGCTGCCCAGTAAGTCTTTTCAGAGCCTGGACTTTCTGAGGAATAGACAGAGCTGCTAAATAATTGGGGCAAGCAATAAAAAGATAAGTTGGTTATTATGTCATATGATGATATTCTCAAGAGCCACCAGGCTTTTTATCTTACATAATAATTCAGTAACTTGACTATTTTATATGATACAGTTTATTTTTAACTTCTGTCCATGAGCACCATCATTATCATTATTTTGCTTATTTGTTCCTACTACAAGCACAACATCTAAATGGAAATGATTACAGGCCCAGTCAGATCCTGAAATCTCTGAAGGAGGGCAAAAACCTGTAGGTTGAAACTGCATATTACCACTTTTAAAATAATATTTTCATCAACCTATTTTTCACCTAAAATGTTAAATAATTCCTTGTCTTACATTTCGACTTGGTTCTGTTTTCATTATGTTTGAGTCAGTTTTTCAAATTTTAAAAATGTTTTTTAAACTAAACATTTTATATTACTATTAAAATTTGCATTATAGTTTATCCTTATGCACTTGTTTTATCTCCTCAGTTCACATAAGCTTCTTGAGACTTTTATATTCATATCAAATATATATGTATATATGGTATATATAGTATATAATATATGTATAGTGCACCTAGCAGTTCAGCACTGAAGACACAGAGATGTTCAATAAATATTTCCTAATTTGATTTATTACAGCTCTTATTAGTTCAGTCTGCTCAGGCTGGTAGTACATTCCCTTCTGTTTGGTATAAAGCAGACGCCTTTGATAGACTTTGAAATGCAGTCCAGAGTTAATCATCTCTGAGAAACCTGATATGCTTTTAAACTCCCCAGATCTCCTGTTAGAAAACTCCAGAGACTTTAGGCATTGACTTTTTCTTCATCTGTAACCACATTTGGTGTGTATTCATATCTACAACAACATCACGAGGTGGATAAGGGCTCCACAAATCTTCTGATTTGTTTAAAATTGGCATTTAATACATGTACGTATTTTTTCTTTTTAAAAGCATTTGGGGAGAGTTCAGCTGCCAGATCCCTTGAGCAAAATGGTTTTCTTGACACTGCTCCTGTGTTGTCTCATACCCATACATCTAGCCTTATAACAAAAACAGGAAAAGGCCGGGGGTGGGGGGCAGACCTGTTCCTTTCCAGTGGCAAATCCATTGGGACACTAAGTACTTTAATATTTTCAATTTGCTAGGAAGCTTGAAGCTGTAACAGAAGAAAAAATAGAAAGAGAAATTCTAAAATACTAGCGCAATTCCTTATCCATTACAATAGTACTTGAATTGACAAAAATATAGGGTACATACTTTGTTAATAAAGATTCAGTTGTATAAATAGCTCTGTAGAATTATTTCAGTGGTTTTTGGCCCCTATCTAATACTATATACTCTCAATTTTAAAAAAAAAGCATTAAAAAGCATGATTATATAAGTGTATATAAATATGAATTTTTTTGGGAGTAGTAAAACAAATATCCAGGTCATTAACTGGAATTTTCTTTCCTAGTTCTTTAAACCCGAACAAAGGCAATGGGAATGTAAATCAGTTATTATTTCCATGTTTAATAATCTTCAATTAACTGAGGCACTAAATTTGTAAAGAACAGAAAGATTTTTGCCTCCAAAGTAGCCATGAAGATCCTAAACTCGAGTTGCTGCTCTCCTTTCACTGCCAATGCGTTGAGACTGTCCTGGAGAGATAGTACCATGTGAAGATGGGTGCAGAGCTGTCCCTTCTGTAATTACTGCACATGAACTAGAGCTGAAGTGACTCCCTGTAGATGCTGTGTTGATAAATGCCATAGAATACACCTGGGCCCCCAGAGATAAGGCCATCAAATGGATATGAATTCCAAGAGGTTGCAATCCTGAGGTCGTTCTGCCAGAAGCCCTTTTAAATGATTGAATGATTAATGGATATAGCCATCCTAGGCTTCACAAAAAGTCAATTTAAAAGCCATTCTTGTTTGGAAAGAATTCGTCTTTTTATGAGCGCAAAGTGTTCTATTACTTTTTATGTGCCATGAAGCCCATCGACTTGCACTAATTGGAGGTATTAATCGATGGATAAGAGGATGGTCATAAAATATGGTGACAATAGACATCCACAACTGGATGTCATGCATGTCACAAGATTTCTGTGGCTTTCCACTACTCTTTTCCCGCCTCAAACTGAAATTTTCCAATGACCTTTACCTAGGTTGACTCATTGTTTCACAATTGCCACTGAAATAAAAGCCTTCATTTAGTTCAGTTGCTTAGACAATTGCAGCAGCTGACTTTGAAGTAACAAAAGAACAAATATTGTTGGTCACAGAACAACTTTTTTTTCACTATTTTTTACCACATGATAACAACAGGATGTTTCCCTCTTTGGGGCTAGTGACAGGAATGACCTATCAAAGCTGGCTTTTCCCTTTCCTCGGACTTTCCCATTTATTTATTTGAGGGGTGTAGACATGACATCAAACTATGCAAAATAGCACCTTCCCTATGACAGATGACCAGAGCCATTTGCTTTATTTTGGAGAAAAAAATAATAGCTCTAACTTCTTGTTTGTAATAGAAAGCAGGTTAACAAGATATATATATATAGTCTCCAGATATTTTTCCTTATCTCACTCTTCCTGCCCTTCAAAATCAAAAGTTAATTTATGAAAAAATAATAAAATCTAGAAAGAAATGTTGCATCATAGCTTTACTCCAGGAAAATCCCAGTGACATCTTAGATTCTGTGACTAAGAATCTCATTATTCTAATAAAATGATTGTTGATTTTCAGTTGTTTTGAGAATCCAGGAGGACAATGGAAACAACTCACACTCATAAATGAAGTGGATTTCCTTCAAAAATAAACACTAACATTTATAATTCTATCAAATCTTCTCTTTACTTCTTTCAAGATTCTCTTTAAGTGTCTCTGAACTGGTTAAGTATAGACCTAGTTATAACAAAATAATTTCCTCATAGTCCAGCAGATCCAATTCTGTAGTGCACTGTCTGTCTTGAATTCAACAAGACAAGATGTGTAGGTCTTGCACAAAAGCAGTAGATTATTTTTATGATACAAACTCTGAACTCTGTTTGGGGACTTATCCTAGACTACTAAACCTTAAACCTTTTCTACCTTCCCTGATTTCACACATATGGGTTTTACTGTGGCATCTAGAGCACTATTGTCCAATAGAATAATGCCAATTGTTCATTCTTGGACCATCTGATACAGTTGTTTCTTTCTAAATAAGAGTGTGGTATCATTCACTTGACATGGTGCTCATGCACTCAAAATCAGACATCTCTAACATTACTAAAGCTAAATAATTTAAGTTTGAACTTACATAGCATCATTTGCCTAGTGACTATCTTCATGTATAGCAGAGCTCTCAAATAACTGAGAATATATTTCTTAAAACATTATTCCTCAATATATATTTAACATATATTTGTTTTGACAAATGTGAACTATAGTAAATAGCCTTTATCCTCCACCTATGAGCAAAATATTCAATAGTTTTGATAATGATACATGCAAAGTAAAATTTACAAAATTTTGTTCAAATTATTTCCTAGGTTAGCTGAAATACATTATCTTGAATTCTAAGTATGATACTGAGATGTATAAGGGAGACCAGGAGTGTGCCGAGACTGCTAAAGTAAAGATGTCCAAATGTTTTCTTTCCATATATCTGAATGTCCAAGAGGTTCCTGGGCAAAGGAAGGGAGAAGCATGACGAGATTCTACAAACATTTACCATCCTCAGGGAAACTAAATCTGCAAGATGCCTCGATGAATCAGAGCAACATGGAAAGTAAACATACACAGAAGCCTAAAAGTTTCACAGATCCCAGAACTAAACACTTTTCAAACATCTGCAGGACCTGGGGAAGACAGACACCAGCTCAGAAGACTTTTCTGTTGACTGAAGGATTCTCCTGTCATTCTCTCCTCTAGATCGCTGTGACTCAACCTCCACCGACCCTCCGGGTGGAGTGAGGAAGGAAGAACCACCAGCCCCTCCCCTGGGGACAGTCCTCCCATCTGCAGATACCCTCACACCACATCGCACCACAGTTCTTCTGGTCCTGTGGAATTCTGGGTGGAATACTTTCCTTCTGAACTGTTTTATTTTGTGATTGAAACCACCCAGGAAAATTCTGCCAGGTTTCAATTAGGGACAGAAAAAGAAAGCAGATCTTGAATCAAATTAAAAGGGTGAGAGAAAAAAAAATGCCTTCAAGATTAGACTCCAATGATTATGTCAAAGCAATATAATGCTTTCAGAGCTTAGAAGTAAAAAGAAGCTGAGATATAAATAAGTCAACGTTGTCTTTTGCTACTTTTAAAGATAATAAAGTCAGGTTTATTACTCTAAAATATTTTCTTGCTAACTATTGAAAATTGACATCTAAGACTTACAACAAGCCTGAACTGAAGTTTTTCATTTGGCAACAATTGAATGTGCAGAGACTTCAGCTATTTGACTCAGTTCTTTTTGGAGAAAATTATAAGCAGTGAAAGTGTCTTTGTCTTTAGGAATATGAATATATATATTTCAAAGTTACATGTTAAACTTTAGGCAAGGAGCCTGGTTTTCCTAATTTGCAGCTCAGTAACACTTGGGAATAATTTTAATAATCATATTATTTATTCAAAGAATGAATTAACAGTATTAAAAATTCAAATGATTGCTGTATGTTTAGTTTTTCTCGTCTGATGTATTAATTCGCCAGCATGTATTAATGTCTGTGTTTGCTACCTTAAAAGCTATGTTTAAAGTTAGGCTTCAATGCTTTGTGCTAAACATACGCTGGTAGCTTCCCAATGGAAAATGAGAGAAAAATACCCATTTATATTATACTGTCTGCTTCAGACAGGAAGTGTCTGACAAATGTAAATTGGGTCCTGAATCTGAGTAAAGAACACAGATATCTCTAAATGTAAATCATCCATCCAGACTTAATGGTCTGTATTTAATAGCCGGCTAAACTATTTCCAAGCTTGAATTGGCCTTAGAATTTATTTATTCCATCTTATATGTTGCAAAGATTATTGAACTTAATAGATTTGTATTAAATTCAACTAAAATGAATAAGAAAGAGGGGGAATGGCTTCCCTGTGCTCACAGTACTGAGGTGCT
This sequence comes from Petromus typicus, assembly GCA_004026965.1. Taxonomy (NCBI): domain Eukaryota; kingdom Metazoa; phylum Chordata; class Mammalia; order Rodentia; family Petromuridae; genus Petromus; species Petromus typicus. The sequence goes on along the minus strand of PVIR01018597.1, from coordinate 23,484 downwards.
GAGCCAGGCCTTGCATTCTCCTGTCCTGAGTGTAACCCTTTCCGGAGACAGTCTTCGCCATCTCAATTTACCCTGTATGGAACGGTTTTCGAACTTGACCCTGTCTCTAGTACACAGGCCTGTCAATGTCTGTATCCATTTCAGACCACTGTCCACTGGAATTAATTAAATCTGCAGGCACAGTCCATTAAAACTGCTGAAAACGCAGAACTGGAAAATTATATGGTGAGATATTTCCTTTCAGTTTCCTAAAAAACTAGCATTTAAAATACCCAAGAAAACAAAATAGAATAATAGATTGAGCTAATGTTTTTAACCTTTGGTTTCTCGATTTTGTTCTGTGCTCGTAAACTGGGGAGAGCTGAGAGGTGCCAGTCATATATGATTAATTTAAGGTGCCACAGGTCATGGAAGTCTGTATGTACACAGACCATTCACTGTCTCGATTAGCTGCTGATGAAATGTTTTGACTGGTAACTTCTTTCAGATGCATCAGCTTGGTTAAAAGCTAATGTGCCAGTGAAATGTTTCTTTAAGTGTTCTGCTTAGCCTTCAAGAAATCTAGAATGGATCCAACTGTTTCCCTTCTGAGAACTTACACTTCATCTTTCCTAAAAGTGAACCCAAACAATGGGGGAAAATGGGTTTTAAATAAGTAAGTGGTTCTTCAATTTCTTTTCTTCTACCTCACTTCTGTCTGTAACTATTGAAGATATGTTTCAGCAGATGATGATGCTGAGGATGGAGGTTGGTCCAGTTATAGCCCAGGCTGACCTGACAGCGTGAAAGGGGAAGTCCAGCCTCACAGGCCAGACAAGTGACATTCTGAGAAATGCTAATATTGGAGAAAAGAGAAAAACATGGAGCAGGCAGCAGGCTAGTTTAGAATCCAAGGTGGGAGATGAGGGCACTTTGGGCTGAAGAGGAGAACGCAGCAGAAAGGACAGAAAAGAATGATCGTAACAGCTATTATCAGGGGGATAATTCAGCAGGAGTTACTGCAATGTGCGAGGTGAGGATAAAGAGATCTTATGTGGTTTGGTGAGTGATGACCTCTCCTGAAACAGAAAGTCGAGAGTGGAATAGCAGTAGGAATTAGATAAGTAGGAAAGAGTAGCTCCATTCTGAAAATGCTGTGTTTGTCATTTGCATTTCAAATTTTGAGGCTTAGGGGATAATAAAAGGCTAAAGATTGATTAATGAAGGCACTGGACAGTGAAGGGGTAATAATTAAACCTGGGAGATTAGATGGGTTTAAAGATTCACTTATAGAGTGTAAGATGGAGGCAGCCTGGGAAATGACCAGGAATGAGTGCAGGGAGGGGAAAAACTCTGTGAGATCTAAAGAGAAGAATTATCATACAGAAAAGCTAATTTTGAAAAGGAGATAATGTTATGAAACACACTGAAGACACTGAATGTCCTATTGTCGACAAGCTTGAAATTTTTCTTCAGAGAAATTGAATTTTTGAGTACTACACAAAAATCTGGTCAAATCATGGCTTGAAATATCATTATAGTTTTGCAAATCCACAATCCATATTTTTAAGCAGCAAAATATTATGCTTCCTGTCCTACTTTCTACCCAATTAATTTTCTTTTTGTGGAATGATAGTTTGAGTGCACTATGTTATATCAGCCTTCTGTGCTGTGATCCATAAGCTCCTTTCCCTGGTGTTTAGAAAATGCCTCAACAATCTTACACAGTCTCAGAGCCAAGTAATACTGTAAGCCACTTCTTCACTTGGACTTGACCTTGGCTTCCTACTCTTTGCAAAACAGCACACAGATGAGAGAGGCAATGTCGCTTTTGAGAAATTTTGATGTGACAAAGAACAGAAGGCCTCTGGGAAGAGTAGAAAGTAAAAGTGACCCAAATTAAAGCCAAGATCAGAGTGACGAGGATCATGAGTTCCGCTTGAAGAGGCAAAGTTCCAATCAAAACTTTCCAAGAGCCTTGCTCTGAAGATATTTTCTGTGTATAAACAAGTAATCTGCTGATCCCAGGAGACACATGGCTGGAATTCAGGGTAAGGGAAAGAGGGAAGGGAAATGTATGAACCTCTGCAAACATACATACATATCTGACAAAGAGTGTGTATGTTTGGACAGGGTATCATTTGGTTTTAGTATTCAATCATAATGATCTATAGTGAAAAATTTAAATATTACCAATTTTTTTCAATTATGGCAACAATTTATGCATATAGAAAATAGAGATAATGTGAAAAGAAACTTCCATGTTGCTACCATCCATTGTAAAATGGATAAACATTTTGCCAGTTTTGTTTTATTATTTGATTTTTTTCCTAACTGAGTAAATTTATGTTGAAGAATGACAAAGGGAACCACATACACATAATGCAGTCTGCATCAGTTTTTCAGGATTTACCTCTAACTTGTCTCCTCTGTCTTTCCTTCTGGACATCATTACTGGGTCCAGCAAGAGTCAGTTGTCCTCATAGCATCTCTTTGGTCAAAAATTCCTAGGAGACATAGGCTACTAGGCACTCCAGAGTTTTCAAATAACTTTTCCCAAATAACTTTTCTATTTTTTGACAGAATATTCTATTAGCTTACTAGACATTTACAAAGGACCTGGCCTCCTGCTGAAATAGTGCTGAAATGTTTGCATGCTTCTACCTAAGGCTGTGACTCTTCGGGATATTTTAATTCTATATCACACTTCCCTAAATGTAACCACCCCTCAGAGCACAGCTGAAACTCCACTCTGCTCCTTCAGAACAGCTTAGCGAGTCCAGAGGGATCTGACTCCCACAGGCTGCCCTGACTCTCCTGTGTTTACCCCGCACTCGGAATTCTGACCATCCAATGGCCCAAGATTACTTCTTCATTTTAGAAAAATTTTTAAATATCTTGAAAAATACACTTCAGGGATTTCATCCAGCTAGTCAGAAAGTAGCTGGCTCTCGACCTCTTTTTAAAACTGGGTGAGCGATGTACGAGTTGACTCCGGTCTATGCTAGTCACATACTACTCTATAGGTACTTGGCCTATAAATTGCTCAGCTTGCATAACATGAATCAGTTTTAAAGGTCTGCTAAAGCCACTCTTTTGGCCCTAGATCCCAACTAGTAGAAAGCAGGAAGAGAAACAGTGGTTATCCAGTCCAGAAATATTTGTATATTTTCTTCCATCTATTCTCATTATAAATAGAGGTCTTAATTTATCAATATTTTCAAAATTATTAAAATTTTTCTATGGAAAAATGACATTCAAGACTAAAATCCTTAAATATATCTCCAAATCTATTAAGAGAAAGGTCCACACTTTAAATTAAAGTATATCTCAATTGTTTCACTAGAATACAGTGAACTTCAGAGATTTCACCAAATCTTCACTCAGACATCATAATAGAGTGTTTAGATTCATCAAAGAATGACTATTTTTAATTAGTAAGAGATTTGGCAAGACAGCAGTGATCAGATAATTTAGTTCTGATGTTGACAACTAAATCAGTGATAGTATCAGATCTTTAACCCTCTCTCTTCAACTCAGAGGTTCTCTCTCTCTGTCTCTCCTTCTCTCTTTTCCCTTTTTTCCTACCTTTGTTCTCTCTTTTTCTCCTTGCCCTTCTCCTCACTTTTCTCTTTTCTTTCCCTTTTGGGAGGGTTAGTAGACTTCAAAGTGACTTGTGGGAAATTATAAAATGTATTGAATTGTCTATTCTGAATACTTTTTTTCCCTGGTCAAATTGAAAACAAACAAAAATAGCCCAGCTCAGTTAGTTCTAGACAAAAAATACATGGAAAGCCAGGCGTGGTGGCTCATGCCTGTAATCCCAGCTCTCAGGAAGCAGAAGCAGGAGGATTTCTGTGAGTTTGAGGCTCAGTTGAGCAACACAGTGAGCTGAGGGCCAGCTTGAACTGCAAAGAAAGACCTGTCTCAAAAAATATACTAAAAAAAAAATACATGGAAAATATGGTATATCTGTGTAGCAGACAGACATCAGGTAGCTCTTCCTGGTTCTCTTAGTATCAACTTGATAACCAGACCTTTAACTGTTTTTGTAGCATGAACTGTTAAATCAGTTGGATACTTTACAGAGAAATTTAAAGAATTTAGTCCAGTTACACATAAATGCTACAAAGTATTTTTGACAACTTATTAATAATTTAAGTATAATTCCAAACCCTCAGGCTACTTGATTTTTAAAGTTAAATTTTCTTCTGAAATAGCAATGCATGATGCTTGTCAAAAACCCAGAGCCGTAATAGCTTGAGGCTACTTTCCAAAAATAAAATCGCAGTCTGTATCAGAAAGCAAAGTGTTAGAGCCTTGTCGGACACAGCCTCCCGAAGGGCCCCGATTCCCACAGCTGAAAATTACCTGCAATTTGACAAACATGACTGGGTTCTTTGTTGTGGCATAAAACAAATTATGCTGAGTCCATCAAGGTGACAAAACAGGAGTGGACAATGTGCTCTCTGTCACCCATTAAGAAAAAAAAAATGATCTAACATTTTCCAATGAGACCAAAGTCCTAATTCAAATATATAACTATGAGATATTTTCATACTGTGTTTCCCTCCTCTTGGAAAAAGGGGGAAGAGACAAGAAAGAAATTAAATGTTTGCTAGATACTGCATAAAATCCCTGATCTGTAATGTGCTACATGTTGTCTTGAAGCGTGGATTGTTGATGGACTGTTGGAGGTGATTTTTGTTTTCTAGATTCTTAGTCTGAAGTAGCACCATCCACATGGGAAACGCTTGCAAATACAGATGTGTGCTGGGGCTGGGGCAGGAAGGAGGAGGAGAGTGTTGGTTCTTGATTTCCCAGGATTTGGGAAATAAAGCACTCCCTTCATGTGCAGAGCAGCTGCTACACGTGTGCATGTTAATCCACTGTGCCAGCCTTTCCCTCTCAGTATGGCAGTGGTGCCCCACCCCCACCCTTGCCATTTGGTGGTTTCAAACATATTCTGGGTGTTTAATTTATGCAAACATGAGAAGAACATGATTAACATTGTTCTAATTAATACTGAGAATGTAGGATAATTTGTCTGTATATTTAGTCTCAATATGTCTGATGATATCTGTGATCTCATGAGTAATAATTTAGCATACATGTATAGAGAACAGAAGGATTTATGGATTTACTTTCTCAGGAATCAAATAAAGTCAGGCATTATTAGCGTTAATGTCACTATGGCTGTTACTACTATTATTATATTTTAATTTGGGTTTTGGTCAGTTTTCTGCAAATAAAATGTTTCCCCTTGAAGGAATTCTGTTTCTACCAAAGGACAAATGATTTACGATTGTGCTGAACTGACCCTTCTACAAAGAACCTTATATATATGCGATCACTATCTTTATTTTTTATTTGTTTGTACAAAAACAGCCAGGATCATCATAAATTGTCTAGAATTGTTCAGTTAGACCTAAGATCATGTCCTCAGCAGCCTCAAAGAAAGGTGAGTTTTATACCACATGTGTGCAAACCTCCTTGTTATTTCTTGCCATAGGTCTTGCACAGTGAACTCAGAACAGTGCTGCTGGGCCTATGAGGAAAAAGAGCCACGTGACACTAGCCTGAGTTGTTTGTCGGATCTTTGTCTTTGCAGTCCCTTCCTGTCTCTTTGGATCTTGCCTGTCACCAAATTAGTTTTTGCACTGCCAATGGGGCCATGTAAGTAAAGGTGTTTTCCTTCTCTTTTTGTCCTATCATTTTATTTCCTCTTACCTTTTTTTATTTCAGTCAAATGACATTTGTTCTATGCACAGTATTTCACATACTCTCCCCAAAGTTCAGCCTATTTCAAGACACAGGACATCATTAGCAATTGCAAATCAACCTTCTTCTAGGCTATTTTTCAATAAGGACTCTCTTTGCTTTCCTAATTTGTTACTTAACTGTTTTTTTTTTTTAACATGAGTCTCTCAAGGAATTTTTAGAAAGCAAGAAACAAATTCATAGTTGAACTTATTTCCTCATATTTTCTTTTTTTTAAAGTGAAAACATGAAGGTATTGAGTACTGAGGAGAATCTTCATTAAACACTAAAGCACCCCTTGTGTCTGATAGGGTCTTAGAGAACTTTGCAATTGGAGAAAATCTCCAAGAACAGTAGTGCTACTTGCAACAACAAGGTTTCATTCATTTCATCAAGCTGGAGTGAGCATAATCTCAAGATCACCTTGTAGCTGTGTGGAATGGCTTGTCTGCTATTTGCTGTTTCAATGCGTTCACAGTTGAACCTTCAAAGTGCACCTCCTTAAATTCCTATTGCTCATATATTCAAAAGCAATGAAGATGCCTGATGGGCCATCTAATGAATTCAACATGCCTAGAAGCAACACAAATGTTTAACTTCTCATTTATAACTTAAAACTTTTAGGTCATAAGGTTAAATTCTGTAAGTTGAATTTGCTGAAGGGCTAGAAAACTCTAGGAGAATATCAGTTACCTTAGATGAAGGAGGTTGCAATTTTGAGAAGAGGAAGCAAGCAGTAATTAGCAACATTATTAATTTTATCTCTGGCCAATTTGCTCATATGACCTCTATGGGACATAATAGTCAGACATAATTTTGTCATATGTACGTGTTCTAACTCAACCTCAAGGAAGTTGTGTATCTTGCTAAACAAAATTTGGTAAGATGAATATTCTTATGTGATAGAAATAATCACTCTCATTTCTATAATCTGGATTTTCAGATAGGTTTTCTTTAACAAAAAAGTCAATTCCTGAGTAGTTGCTTATAAAAGAAATACTGTATTTATCTGATGTGAATCGTGTGATTTATTTTGTCTTACTTTCATTTTTCTCATTACCTTTGCAAAGACTCATTGTCAGGGGAAGGAAGCATGGCCCAAAGCTGATCCCAGTCTTGGCTGCCAGCAGTCTCCAGCTCCTGACAGACTGTGAACAGCTCACAGCCCACAGGGGCCAAACCTGAAGAAGCTTGTATTGGGCACAAATGCCAGGATCTTGTCACCTGTGTTGCAGTATTCAGGTGCCAATATGCTTTCCCGAGTGTCAAGTGGGAATAATCACAAAAGCAACATTTACTACTAAGTGACTTATGCAAATTTTCTCATTGAACTAGAGTAACTCTCTCAGGAAATTATTCTTCTCCTCATCATCATCACCTGCATTTTACACATCAAGAATATCATATAGTCTTATAGAACTGTAGGAGCAGAGGCCCAAGCACTTTGATGCTTGTTTTTTGAATGGCAGATGAGCCCATTTATTTTTTCAGTATACTGTACCTCTTCTGGTGCTCATTTCCCCTCTCTGCTATAACAAACTCAACAGTTTAAAATGACAAAAATGTATCATCTGATCATCTGGCAGCTGGAAGTCCAAAATCTAGGTGTCAGTTGGGTCATCCTCCTTCTGGAATTTGTAAAGCAATCCTCCCATCCCTCTTCTAACTTCTCTCAGCCATAGGCAACTCTGGCACTCTTTGGTTTGCAGGTATGTAGCTGCAATCTTCCCTTTATCACTCTGTTTGCATTTTTTCACATTGCTTTTCCTACATGTGTTTGTACCTAAAGTTCCTCTTTTATGTGGAACATATAATCTTGTTATATTGGATTAGGGATACTCATAATGACAGCATGCTAATTTGCATAAATCTGCAGAGCTGTTATTTCTAAATGAGATCTCATTCAGAGGTGCTAGCAGTTAAGACTTTGGTATACATTTTTTATTTTCTTGGGAAGGAGTAAAGTTAAAGCTGTAACATTTGGTTTTACAGTGAAATCAAGGGATGCACTTGTGAATGGGCTTCAGTCCTTTCCATCAAGGGCTACATGGTCTATCTGAACAGCAGCCATGGATAGAATTGAACAATTACAGCTTAGAATGACAAATAGTTCAGCAAAATGAAAAGCAAGGTTCTAAGAAGATTGTAGGACGTTTTTCAAGAAAAACAATTTGAAGAAAAATTTAAGTGAGCCACAAAATGAAATAAAAATAAGTGAAGACAGCAGGCAAAGGACAAAATCCCATATGCAAAAACATGATACAACCTGCTAAAAGCTGAGGATGGTTGGGGCTCACAGAGTGAAATTGATTACATGGAATATGCTGAGAAAGAGGCTGAGTAAACAAAGGTCACAAACCCAAAAGGGCCCCCTATGCCACCAAAGAATGTAGGATTTGCTCCTAGTGACAATGAGGAGTTGTTGATGGGTCTTTAAATTGAAGACTGACCTGCTAAGACTAGTGTTGGATTGGAGGTAAGATGTAATTAAAGGTGGAATGAGTAGAACACAATGACCAAAATGTGATGAGGAAGAAAGAAATACAGAGCAAGATCTTCCATGTCTCATTTGGAAACTGGCCAAGAGACTGGGTTATTACAAGCCAAAAGGAGACTTAAAGAACTAGGTTTCACTTCACTCCACCCTTTCTCCATCAAGGAAGGAGAAAAATGTGAGATCATTGAAAATAGAACAACCAACCACTGTTTTATGGGGGAGATTCTGAATCTGTTTAAATGCTGCTGAAAATAAAGAGAATCATGACCCTAGATAGTGACTGGTGGCTGCAGAGGCAGGCAGACAGGTACCAGTGGCACTGATTTCACGTGCAGCTCTGAACCACATGTGTGGGAGGAAACACCCCACAATGAGAGAACAACAAGAATAGGAGAAAGAGGAGGCAGATGGTAGGAAGAACCGATCTCATCAAAATGGCTATACTCCCACAATTACTATGTAGACTCAATGCAATCCTGATTGAAATCCCAAGAGATTATTTCACAAATCTATGGAAAATAATCTTAAAATTTATCTGGAACCACAAAAGACCTAGAAGAGTGAAAGCAATTCTAAGCAACAAGGACATGGTGGGGTGTATTACAATCCCCAACTTGAAACTATACTATAAAGCCACTGTGATAAAAATCACATAGTACTGGTAAGGTAACAGATTTGAGGATCAATGGAGTAGATTAGAAGTTCCAGAAACAACTCTGGATATACTGAGTCACCTCATCTTTGGCAAAGGAGCCAAAATTCCTCAATGGAGGAAAGATAGCTTCTTTAACAAATCATGCTGGAAAAATTGGGCTTTAACCTGCCAAAGACTAAAGGTAGACCTACTTCTTTCACTGTATACCAAGCTAAAATCAAAATGGATTAGAGACCTAAATATTAAAAGAGAAACTCTAAAAAAACATGCTGCAAAACACGTTAGGTAAAACTCTTGAAGACTTTGGCTTAGGGAAAGACTTTATGGAGAAAACCTCTATAGCATGAGAACTCGCAGAAGAAATCAACAAATGGGATCTCATTCTATTAAAAAGCTTCTGCACAACAAAAGAAACCAATGAAACCAACCAAAGCAAAAAGGCAACCAATATAATGGGAAAGAATCTTTACCAGCTGTTCCTCAGACAAAGGGCTACTATCTATAATATATAAGAAGTTTAAAAAAATCAGCCCACTCTAATTTAAAGACCCAATTCAATAATGCGCATCTGAAATGAACAGACACTTTTCAGAGGAAAAAGTGCAAACAGCTGAAAAGCATATGAAGAAATGTTCCATATCACTGGTCATTTGAGAGATGGATAGAATCTTTTTTTTTTTTTGAGACAGTGTTTTGCTTTGTAGTTCAGGTGGGCCCTGAACTCAATCTCCAGCTCAGATCACAGTAATCCTCCTGCCTCTGCCTCCCGAGTGCTGGGATTACAGGCATGAGGCACCACTCCTGGCACTGTGGTATGTGATACTGATTGCTGCTGGGCGTCATTCTCCACACCCAGTTTTGTATATGGTTTCCACAGATCGACCTCAAGCCCTTGTGCTTTCAAAACAGGCACCAGAACCACTGAGCTAAATCTCCGGCCTTGATAGAATCTCCTTTTTAACAAAATCCCCAGACAACTGCTAGGCATATTAAAAGTTTGAGGGTTACTGTTCTGAAAGCAATTGGTTGCTAGAATCTTCAATCTATTTGTGTATTGATATGAAGTAAATCCGAGGAGTGGCACATGTTAAGCACCCAGCCACCTTGGAAACAAAAGCAAGCTGCCCTGGGGAATAGGTGCCCAGCAGGGTTTCTATATCTAGGGTTGAGTGGCAGAGACAGCCCATGGGATAGAAATGGGATAGAAAAGTCAGAGTAGAGCCCAGGTGAGTGTGTGTGTGTGTGTATGTGTGTGTGTGTGTGTGTTGCCTCCTTTCCTCCTCCCCACAGTTCTCACGACAGTAGAGATCATGAGCTCTAGGGAGGACTCTGGAATATTTATTGGTTTGAAACATTGCCACAATTTTAGTGGAGGATATGTCCTAAATAAGATTGTCAAATTTATCTGGCCTAGTAAACCCCACTAGGTTTGTTTCTACAGAATTTTTTCTATGTGCATGATGTACATTCTTTTCAACTTTGGCCTTGAATATCACAGAAAGTTAGAATAAAAACAGATTTCAGAGATGATCTCCTTCAACAGTCTTATTGGTTCACTCACAATTGCAAATGTGGTCTTCAGATGACACATAAGTCTTATCCAACATATGTCTTGACTTCATAACTAGCTTCAATTAGTTACAGAGGCAAAGGGTTCCCCTAAATTTACCAGCACAAAAAAGAAATCTCATCACATCCTAATTCTTTGACTCGTCCAAGAAAACATAAATTGTGAAGGTCGTGATTTTTCCACTTCAAATTAGAACTTCTGTGCAAATAATGTTGTCTCAGAAGGTGTAGGATGTGAGAGAAACGTCAATACATGAAGAAAAAAGTTAGCATGTGACTTTTCCTCTCATTTACACAAAGGCAGATGAAGTGCAAAATCACCTCAGCAAAAGTGCCTTTTGGTTCATCTCTATGGATTACAAGCTTGTTTTCCATCAATGTAGTTGAAGTTCAAATCAAAGCTAATCATATGGCTATTACTAGTTAAATCCTCCCCACATCTTATGATTGCAGCTGGAATTAGAAAAAAAAAAAGTGTACAACCGAAGTCTCAGTCTATTGGCATAGTTTACTCAACAGAGAACTTTTTATCTAATGAAACCTGACTTCAAGTCTAGACCATCATACCACTGAGCTAGAGCAATTAAACCAAAGAGAAGTATTCAAAGTCCCCAGTGACTCCCTTGAATGATGTTTGGAGTGTCTTTCTTATCTTGAATTAAATTTAAACTCTTTCTTCTAGTTTCTGTTTTAAAAAGATATGTGGGGGGCTCTGTGTGTGAATCCATTGGAATTTTGTAATTTGTAATTGTGAGGTGAGGAATCAAATCTTTGAACTATTTTGATTCTATAGTGAGCAGTGGACTCAGTTTCAAGTCAGAGTCATGGTAGAGTGCTTGGACTGTACCAGATGCACTTCCATTTACATGAATTCTACCAAATATATATAATTAGTTTTGTTTATATTTATTAAATAATTTTCTCAAAGACTGTAGAATCAAAGACAAAGGAACCCACTCTTGTTTTTTTTGTTTTGTTTTGTTTTGTTTTGTTACAGCATTAAACCTGACAAAGCCCAAGTATCCATGCTTTATCAATGTTTTCAGCCATTTCACTTTTGCACATTAAAATACAAGTGAGACCCATTTGGAGAATCATACTTTTTCAGACATGCAGGGAAATATAAAGATGATTATAGTACCCATTTCACGGAGATAGACAGATGAGTATAAGCTCAGTGGCTGCTGGTAGTAAGCCAAAGAGGAGCACTGTCAAAAGAAAAGGGATTGTTCTCAAGAGCAGTCACTTTGAAACAGGAAGGACATTACTTGTTCTGGCTCTTTCTTTTCCTTTCTCTTCAACAAAGGGGAGATTGTTTATAGCAGCTCAAATAAATTTTGTAACACATCATTAAAATGATCGAAGCCAGGCAGCTGGCAAGAACCAATTTTTTAGGTAATGATGAACTTGTGATACACAATAATAGTCAGACAGGTTATTCTGCTGATTTGGTTCATTTTGAGAGCCTGTGATGCATAGTTTTCTCTTGTCAAACTTAATATTTTTTAAAGCTCAAAAAATAGAATGAGAAATGTCTTAAGTCTCTAAGTTAAAGGGCATATTTCAATATGTATTTCTCTCCATAACAAGGAATTTAAAATGATAGTAAGAACAGATTAAATGGCAGGGATCGTTTTAATGTGCACTGTATATTTTAACTTTTCTGACTTGTCACTAACTTTAATACTGTAAATTAGATTTCTCTGGAAAACAGCTTAGGGAAAAGAAAAGTGCCTACTCAAAGTGTCATCTCTTAACTCCCCTCTTAAATGTGACTTTTGCACTCAATAATAGAGAACATGCAGCTAGACATTTGGCACTGCTACCTCAACTCCAACTTTTCCTGTCTCTAGTGTTTGGAATAATCTGCAAATATGCAGTACCTTGTGTACATCCTCTTTCCTCTTCCTGCCAACAGATGGATCCTCCGTTCTGTTCCTAGACACTAGAGATGTCATCAGCTGTTATGAGGAAAGACAGCTTCCTAAATTCAGACCTTGAAGGAGAAAATCGTTTCACTTCACCTTAGGAAAAGATTTCATTTGTAAATGTTCCTGTCAACTAAAACATACTGAGCAAGACAGTGACCAAACTCTGCAACAGTGCAATGTGCCAGAAGCAAATAGGGCCATAGCAGTGGCTAGAGATGCTGAGATTTGCCGTCTGTATAGACATGAATCCTTTGAACATCATAAATCTCCCTCACAATTTTATCATCGGGTAAAGGTCATGTTCCAATCTTTTTTTCTGTTTCAAAAGATGAAGTTCAATCACAAAATGAATGAAAATGTCTTCAAATCTGAAAATTAAGTTTCACAAAACAAAGTGGATGAAAAATTGAAAAACCCAACAAGGAAAAAAACAACAACAACAACAACAAAAGTGCCTACCAAAGGTCAACTTTAGCTTTGGTTATAGCAATGACTGGCTTTTTATTTTATTGGTGCAAGAAGTATTAAAGACATAAAAAAGCCTACACTTGGGAACAAGCTAGGGGCACAACAGATTTCCCTGACAAAAAACAGAGAGTTATAGTTTCTCTTTCTGATTTCGGAGAGAAGAAACTTATCCTCCAAGTTTGGAATATTTCTCTTTACTTTATAAAGTAGCATACACACATAGTCACAATTACTTTTTCTGGTTGAGGTAGCACAGAGAAATTTTGATAATCTTCCGCATTGTTTTTAATATATGCTGTCTAGAACTCCATGGTACATGATTCTATAAGGAGCTATCTTTAATAAGCCCATATGTTAAGTTCTGGAGTTTATTCTGATTAAAATTAGTCATGTGTTATTCAGATCAGTGGCTGTGTAATGCAAAGAATTGGTTGATATCACCCAGTTTTATTACATACACAGTTGAAGTTCAGTAAGAGAGGAAGAAAAGAAAAAGGAGGAAATGAAGTATTGGTGACTTGACATTTATATTGGGCTTTGAAAGTTAAGAAGGATTTCGATAAATGAACGTGGCAGAGAAGGTTATATGATTGTCTTATCCACTGTAAGCTTCACGTCTGGCTGTTCATGCTCTTCTGCTCCAAGGTCCACCACGTATATTATACATATCATAGTCAGACTTATGAGGTGAGAAAAATAATACCACTGAATTTCAGCACCAAAAAAGAAGAACTACCTGGGTTATATTTATGATTTCATTTGATGTTGCCAACTGTGAAGAACTTGAGAAATTCAAAGCAAAGGAAGTTAGTACACTAACCAATATTTCATATGTAAATGAAGAACTAAGATGTTTTCACCAATTAAAAAGCAGATTCTCCCCCACGGTGATATCACCTACCCAATTTACCACAAATGTTAAAAGTTCCAGAAGGTGATTGGTGTCAAGATAAGTGGAAGGAGGTACTGACCTTTGGTACAAGGGGCAAGGGACAACATTGCAAATTTTCAAGCAGACTTGACAAAGAAGAATTATCTTGCTGCAAATGTCAATATCTACCCTATTACCAGACAATAGTGGTGATTACATGATTTTTATAAATCACACGCCATCTCCCAGAGGAAGGTTCTAACTTAGCCTGCATTCACTTATACCTTCCATACCATCTGACACAGGCCATTCACCACATGAGACTTCAAAATATCACATATTTTTTTAAATAGAAAAATACTATTAAAAACTTGAGGAGGTATATCTTTAATTTTTTTCTTCTTATTTCTTGTGTTTCTTATTTGACACTTAAATGGTACCAGCCAGTTGTTTCCTCTAGTGTAAGTGAGAATTTAGACAACATAAGAAACCAATTGTTCTAGAAAGTACTCTAGTTCTGGAACTTTTCAAAGATATAAATAAATGTTATTTTACCATGTAAATAGAAACTAAGGGGACTCACCATGTATGTTATTTTGTTATACCCTGTGGGGTTTTTTATTGTGAAATAGGTATGTTTTATTCACACATCATGGTCACATTCAACCTTGACAATTTGTACCAGTACATGACATGACTTGATTCTCATTTTTTCCCATTACCCTGCCCACCCTACAACCCCCCACCCTCCATATATATAAGCTTTGTTTCCTTTTTTTTATTACTCTATATTTTGTTCCTTACTTATTAAATATAAATACTTAATTCCAAATCACTATGAAACAAATAAGGAATTGTTCATATGTGTAGATTGAGCAACATTTCATTTAAGTACTTTATTCTCATCTTCTCAAATAAGATTTCAGATAAAATTGTAGAAAAAACTTTTTTCACTCAGACAACACAAGTGATGACAGAATCATAGCAACTTTGAAGTACTATACTTGGATTGTGCTGATTTTTTGAAAAAACAATTGATGTCAAATATGCCCCAAGTCTACAATTACTTACAAGTACATACATACACAGGAATGGATATGTAAGTAACAAAATAGACTCATTTAAAATATATTTTGTAGTGTGTAAAAATGCATGTGAACGTACTCCATGTGATAGGACTCATAGTTGGTCTGGATTCTGTAAAAGATTTGCAGATGGAGGTGCTCTGTGCTCTTTCTTCCATATTTGCTTAATTTATTTGATGACTGGTCAAATCTCTCATCTTTTCTGAACACCAGCTTCTTTGCCTACAAGAATATGTTTTGGTAGCCAAATATATGATAATCTATCACTTCAGACAATGACAGAAGCATGATCATTTTTGGTAAATGAATAACTGTATTTGTAGTTCTGTAACAATATTTTCAGGCAATATAAACTTATTTATTTAGGGCTTTTGTTTGTTTTTGTCTTTATCTCATGAGTTCACATACTGTTAAAACTTGCCTGACTGGGAAGAATTTTTCTAGATCTATTTTGTAGACAGTTCTCTCTAAAGTTCAGTGCTCTTTGGTTTCTTTATAACGTGACCTTGAACTTTCTATAGGGACACTTGAAGCTAAAAGATAAAATTGGAAATGATATCGCTTGTTATGTAGATCACTTACCATTGTGTATATGTCAATGTTCCAGCAGTAACATTAAATTTACAAGATGAAACAAACAGATAAGAAGAAGGAAGTAAGGAAGAATGAGGCCAAAGCATAAACACAACAGAAAGAGCTCAGCAATTCAGCTAGTGACAAAGGTCATTCTACCAAATGTAACTTATCTAGGTCATGTATCATCTGTCCTGTCAGCCTCTCTGCTTTTAAAATTAATGTTGCACAGTTGTGTTAGCTCTTTACAAGTAGCCTCAGATGCCCTTGTGATTGTCTTCTCTCTAAACCACATTAATTCTAAGAACTAAACTAGCAACACACACACACAAAAGTGGAAACCCCAAAATATACTCAAAGATGTGATCCAAGAAGAACAAAACATTGTGTTTGACCCTTTGGGATAACCTTGCTTTCACTGCAGTAGAAAAAAGCAGGAAAGGAAAAAAATAAGAATAGGCAACAGGAAACATAAACTTGTATCTGTGGTGCCAGGCAGAAGGAGCACAGTTTCATAAGTTAAAGCAGTATTCGTTGAATTACTTAATGTAGTGTCATTTCCTACAACATGTTGGTTGGAGTCCTTATTACTCTTTTACAGAAAAACACATCAAAGTTATTCAGCTGAAGTATGCAAAGAAAATTTCTCATTTTTACATTAAAACAGAGCACTTAGCTCAGAATTTACATGTATTTCTGGCAATTTCTGATCCTCTGTAAGTATATGAGCAGTAAAAGTTTTGCATGCTAGGGAGAGAAGAAAATCACTACACATGTGAATAACTCCATTTCAACACTGGCTGGATCTGAGGAGGAAAGAACAATTACTCTTAACTCAGGACTATAAAGAGTAGAGTCTAAATTCTGTGCAATAGGTAGAAAAAAGCAGAGCAATAACAGGCTATAGATGAACATCTAGGATAGCTCAGGGCTTGAGGTAATAGATTGATTCCTGAAGGTTAAAGGTAATAAGAAAGGAAAAGCTAAATGCAAACTTCCCCAGCTTTATAATTTGGCCTCCAGGTGCCCTGAAGTGAAAAGATTCTTGAGATAATTATGAACTTTGGTTAGATGAAGTCTCAATATACCATTTAATATATTCTTGTTTAAAAAAAAATCCAGCTCATTGGACATTTGAAACTAGACCATAATGTATACCAAATTAATTTTAAAGTGTGTTAAAATGTTCAACCAAAACCTCTCTAAATTGGACATTACTTTTAAATTCTATTTCTGTGTATCCTGAGGGCTGAAAATCAAAGCATCGTTTATGCACCTACTAGTAGTTAACTATTTCACAAATATTTTCAATCTGTATTTACTTTTGTAAAGTAAAATATGAGGTGGAAGATTCATATTATCATACTCAAATAGGGAAGAGCAACAAATTTTCTTATACTAAACCACATTTCCAGGCAGCATTAAAACCCTCAAAGAGATGGATACGAGTGAGTGAAAAAGCATGGCAAACTTTACCAATAATGAAATTTACAAGTTAACATCGCATGTTATTTTAAATGAGACTCTAGGAGGTTCACTTCAAATAATTCAACAATAAAAAGATAATCAGTATCAGAATAGAAGACGCTTAGAAAGTCTAGAGATTGTATAATTATCTAATTACCCAAAGTGGAAAACTTAAGAACAAACAAAATTTAACTATTTTCTTTCCTGTTTTCAACAATAAATGTTCAGTAGCTGGTACTGCAGGCATGTAGCTAGTTTTACTCATTAATTAGGGAAAATTTTGCCTTTGCAATTCTATAGTGATGTACGAATTTCTTAATCAGTACCCCATAATGTAAGCCTACATTTCTCAAAAGTAGATGTCCTTCTTGCATTTTGTCCTCAAACTTTTGTCTTCTTTTATATCAGATGATCTTGAAAACAACTTCTATGTGTCTCCTTTCTAAAAATAGTCTTAAAGTATTCTAATTATTGACAAAATGTGCAATATAGACAAAATAAAATTTTAATCATCGAATGTTTCATAACCTTACCTACAAAAATAATTTACATAATTCATTTATTTTGATTCAAAGTTCCTTCACAATATATTTTGAGAGTTATCTTATAAAATCAGGACTAATTAAATCCATTACAACATGATTTTGTATTAAATCAGGAATATAATTTTTTTTTTTTTTTTGAGAAAAGGTCTCTCTTTGTAGTTCAGGCTGGCCTTGAACTCAGCCTCAGACTCACTTCACAGCAATCCTCCTGCCTCTGCCTCCTGAGTGCTGGGATTACAGGCGTGAGCCAACACACCCGGCGCTGTGGTATGTGGTACTGGTTGCTAGTGGGCGTGAGTCTCCACACCAAGTATTGTGTGTGGTTATTGGGGAATTAAACCTGGGTCCTTGTGCTTTCAAGACAGGCATTGGAACCACTGAGCTAAATCCCCAGCCCTATAAAATATTTTTAATGTTAACTAATGTTTAAGATATTTTGATGGCTTTGAGTTATGGTAGCATGTGTATGTACCATACCATAAACTACTTAACTCTCCATTTTATTGGGCTGAGTGTGTAGATCAGTGGAAGATTGCTCATCTAGTGTACTACTCTTCATAGATCATTTTCCTAGCTTTGCTATTGTTCATTGATAGGATTCTACCTTGTTCCTGTGCAGAACTCTCCCACCAGGAGCACCATGATCTAAGCCTTCAGTAATATCTCTAACTATTAATACTCACTATAGAGTTATCTCAGGTAGACTATTCAGTTAATAACTTTTTCTCCAAATAGCACTTAAACTGCTAACTGTATGATTTTTTTAACAATCACTCTTCCCATTTTCTTATAATAGCAGAAAATTTATCTAAAAATATGTTAAAATAAATATTCCATAAGAAGAAATATTCCACCATAGTGGTTCCAGATATGAAGAGATAATTGTTCAAGGATACAAACTTTTGTAGGATAATTGTCTAGAGTTCTAACACATGGTATAGTGGCTATAGTTAATATTGATCTTTTATATAGTGAATATTTGGTAAATCAGTTAAATTCTGATGCTCTGACCACACAAAACACAAAAAATATGGTAATTAAAAGTGCTTCTCTAAGTATAAATAACCTTATTTCTAAGTAAAGTTGGAGTGAATTATGCTCATGAGATCACAAGAGTTAAAACTCTGAGGGAAATGATTTAGAGGGCAAATACTTCTCTCGGGAATTAGTGCTGACAGGAAGTACTTCCCTAGTAACATGATATAGACAGGAAACACTTCCCTAGGAACACCATGAAGACAGGAAGCACCTCCCTAGTAATACCATGTAGACAGGAAGCACCTCCATAACAACAGGTTCTCACCTATTATGTGCCACCCAGCATTTATCACAAGGACTTTGATACACTGGAGGTGATTTAAATAAATCATTACATTATATTTTATGTATAAGTATAAATACTCTTAGATTCTTATTTATTACTTATATATGTTTGAAAGTACTTATTTTTTAAGTTATGTATTTCCATGAGTAAACACTGGGTTGGGGTAAAATTTAACATATTTTTACTTCAAAAAATGATAAGAATGTGTTTTCATTTCATAGATTTTTGTCATGGTAGCAAGGTAAGCAGAAATAGATCAATGTCATTAAGGGAGGATTGATATAATGAATCAGAGGGGAAAGGCAGATTACACAAGAGTATAGGTTGATCATTACCAATCCAAAAATCCAAAATGTTCTTAAATCTTAAACTTTTTCAAAATCAACATAATGCCACGAAGTGGGAAATTTTACAACTGACCTTGTGACTGGTTATAGTCAAAATGTAGGTGCGAGCCAGATGTGGTGACACATACCGGTAATCCTAGCATGCTAGCAGCCTGAGGCAGGAAGATGTCAGGAAAACACAGCAGCTTACAGAGACTGTGTCTCAAAACAAAAAGTAAAATAAATTTGAGAGGGATGTAGCTTAATGTGAAGACCTTGGGTTCAATCCCCAATTCAACAACAACAAAGTGCAAGTGACAGTTAAGTGAAAAATACGTATAAAATTACCTTTATTCAGTCCATTTAATGTCAGTATGAGAAATGAATAAATTTCATATCTAGACATAAGACCTATTTCCTGTATGTCTCATTATAAATATGGAAATACTCTAAAATCTAAAAAAAGGTTAATAATCCAAAATACTCTAGCTGTAAAGTTTTCAGGTAAGAAAATCTCAAGTGTATCTCTTTTATGATCATAAGTGTATGTATTTTTATATTTTATATTATATAGTTGGAGTGTATTTATTTAGAAGTAAATAATATTTTCCCATAGAAATGCATGCTTTGTCTTACCAGGATTGTGAGGATTTGCATAAATTGTATGTGATGGGCCTTTGGCTGTCCTGAGGGCAGCATTGGGACACTGTCCCCGCGTGGCTCCTGCCAGGCCACCTTGGATGCCCCTGGACAAGGCCAGGGCTCTGTGGTTGAAACTAAAATGTTTTCCATCTTGAACTATCTAATGGCCATAAAAGGCTAAGATACTGAAGGGTTTTGTTGATATTACTGAGTATATTCTGTAGCCCCAATAGAGTACCTTATTAACTTTGCTCAAATCAATAGAACTTTCCTAAAATAAAACATGTATCTAGTTTATGTGAAAGAATATAAAAATCTACAAACTTTCTGTCCTCTAGTTGGCTAATTTTTATAAAATAATAATGATGTTCTGTATTTTATTGTTTTCATTTAGTTTAAATCAGTAATTAATTATAAATCGGTCACTCAATCTTAAAATTACCTAGACATTTCCCCAAATGCTCCAAAATTAGATCATGTGCAGGTATTCAAGTAAAAAAATATAACAGACAACATTCAGGAGTTACAGTTCTTCCATGTCCATAAAATAAGGCTCTATTGATCTGCCCCCAATGATGGACGGGCCCATAACTGTGCTTCTTAAAGTAAGAGGAGTAGAGAAAGGCTGAGTGACAGCTGCTGAGAGATTCCCTGGGGACATCAGTGTAAACTTTAGAAGGTGTGCATGACTAACAAAGTCATGCTTTCTGAGTGCTTTCAAAGTGCAAAATATATAACACTTGAGAGTCTTTTATCAGTCCTAGCTGATGCTAAATGGTGTCAAGATTCACAGAAGTTTGGATTTTCTTATGTGATAACATAATTATATTTCATCTACTTCATGGTTTTATAACGTATTGATGACAAATACAGAAAACAACCATAGTTGTCAGAGACTCTCACCCTCCCAAAACAAAGGTAATTTTGTTTCTTTTATATTCCATATCTTTGAGTTCTCCTTCAAATGAAATAAAAATTAGCTCTCTTAAGGTATGATAATGGCAGGGAGAGATGGGAACCAAGAGGAAGAACCTTCTTTCATTTTGTTTTATACATCTGAGCCTCAAGTATACCTAGATAAGAGGTAGATTGTCATGATACATGTCTTCCTGGTGAAAATGCTGAGTATAAGACAAAACACCTGCAGTGAATTAGAGACATCACATAATCACACAATTCTAATGCTTTCTCATTTTTTCAAAAGGATTTTTTTGGAAAGGGATTAAGAAACACATTACACTCATTGATAAAAATTCACCCACACAAAACTAACTAAATATTTTTCTGTTACTTACACCTACTAGAAAATTAGGGCTAAACCTACTCAATCTATAACAAGGATACCTCACATGAGTACAAATTCCCAGTGACTTTCTCATCCATTTACATTTTGAGATGCATGCAAACACTTTGACATTGGCTATGCTGAGTGGTTGAATACAAATTTCACCTCTCATATTCCCCGTCAGCTGGCCATCATTAAGCTAATGTAAGTATTTATTTAGAAAAGAATGATATGGTTATTTGCTACCTTATTTGAGGAACAAAGGTTAAACTGAAAAGATTGAAGGTACCACAAGTGTCTTCACAAGCAAACGTTATCTCTGACTTTCTCCTGTGCTCTTGTGCCTTGTTTCCTCATTCTGCTGAAAGGAAGAAAAAGATGCTGGAATTCCCTTTTGTAAGTGTGGAGAAGTAAAAGGAAACAGACTCCTTCCCAAAGCAGGCTGCATAGTCTGAAAAATAAAAGTGTGATTTATCCTAGTCCTTCTGAGTAAGAGTTGATCATAAAGAAAATTTCTGATCTACTCTGATTGTCATAAGAAAGGTCTCACTTTGTAGTTCAGGCTGGCTCTGAGCTCAGCCTCAAAACACATCACAGTAGTCCTCCTGCCTCTGCCTCCCAAGTGCTGGGATTACAGGAGTGAGCCACCACACCCGGCACTGTGGTATGTGGTGCTGATTGCCGCTGGGCATGAGTTTCCACACCCAGGATTGTATGTGTTTACCAGGGAATCGAACCCCGGCCCTTACGCTTGCAAAACGGCCCCAGAAGCACTGAGCTAACTCCCCGGCCCAATAAGAAATCTTCTGATAACTTCAAGAGGTGCCTAACCCACAGTTTTAAAGGAAACATTTCACAACAAAAACGTCAACAAGAAGCCAAGCAGGGAAGCTCTCTGGGTTTTTCCCACATAGTCAGCTAGCATTAGGTCATCTCATACCTTTTTGTCTTCATATATCTATACTACTATTCCTGCTTCACAGAACCTAGATATAAAATCAGCTAGTTTTCTTTGTATCTTTGAGTCTTCATTCTGAAGACCTCTCTGTCATGTAAATTGATAAGCAAATAAGTTTATTTAACTTATCTCTTGCCAACCTCCTCTGTTATGGGGTACTGACTATGACTCCTAAGTCAGGAAAGAAAAGTATCACAGATCTCTGTCATAGCAGTCTTCTAAGCACGTTGGATTTGTAAATTCACTTAATCCTCCATAATATCTTACAAGGTAGATAAGAAACGTACACAATTTAAAGATTAATAAAGCGAGGTATAAAGAGATTAGAGAGAGGCATAAAGAGATTAAGAAAGTTGTACAGATATTATATGCTATAGACCAGACAGGGTAACTTCAGACCAGTGATCTCAGTCATTACATAGTCAATTCCAAAATCATCAAGCAGGTTTTAATATGACCTTCCAGTATTGCCTCTGGAAAAAGTAGGTAGAGTTGATACAAAATTAACAACATTTTACCCTGAAAGTACTTTTACAATGTGTGAGATAAATGCAATGTGTCAGATAGAGGGGTAACTTCGATGCTCTGTGGCTGAAACGCAGGTGGTTTGCTCTGCTGCCAAGAGTTAAGCAACACTAGCTATGCCACATGTCATATCATAAACACACAATTTGGGAGGATACATTGCTTCACAAAATTTTAATGTCCAAGGCTTTCATCTTCATACGTACCCCCACCTGGACCAAACAGTTGACTGAGGATTTAAAGGAAGCTGAAGCCATTCCAAAGCTGATAAGGAGACTGGGAAATGGTCTGGCTAGAAGACTGAAACTCAGTAAGTCAACTCCTGAGAGTCAGAACAAGAACATTCTCAGAGAAAAAGTCCCTGAGCAGCAGGGACCAAAATTAAATGTTGTAGAAAGAAGCCTGAAAGGAGCACAGTGAACTTGGCAAAGTGATGAGGTAGCAGAAACGATGAGTAAGCAGAGTAATTAGCTAAGAGAGAAATACGAAGTAAAAGGTATGATGTTTTCAAGGACTTTAAAAGAAAGTAATTGGAGAGTATTTTATACCTGCTGCTGTGACTACAGAGGTTACAATAAAAAACCTCAAATCATTGCTCTGAGCATCTCTGTAAACATCAAACATTCAGAAATCATTTCACTCAAAATTCCATTGGAATCTTATGTTCCATGTATTCAAGTTTTTAATTGTTTTTTCCTTATAAAGAAAAGCTTCAACTTGAGAAAATAAAAAGATGCAATCAAAATTTTTCAGAACCTAGTTTTATTCTCTTAAGTAGGAGCTCTGGGTAGCTATTATTTTCATACCTCCTCTAAGGCGAAGGTTAGTAACTCTGGGATTCTGACAGTGGTACTGTGGGCATTTCTCAGAGTGATACTGACACGTGACAGTCTTTGAAGAAGTGTTCTTTGTTATCTTAATTCTATGCACTTGCTGGGCTTCAAAGAATGAAGGATAGCCAAATTAGAATAATGATTAGCTGCAGGAATAATGAAGACAGTGTCTCTTGCACAAAATAGACCTT
>PVIR01018596.1:0-32994 GCA_004026965.1 Petromus typicus | reverse complement strand
CTTCTCCAGATAGATTCTAGACAAGTAATATTTCCAGTGTTAGAGGAAGCCGCTGTTTCCACAGTAGGAAAGAACTCCCACTGTGCCGTTGATAGACACGTCAGGACTTGTGGTCAAGATGAATGTAATTCTCTTGTAGCTCTATAATTCTCTTTTCATTGCAAGAGCCCCAGATTTCACTGTGTTTGGGGACAGAGTTGTACAGCTAGGGTGAAATGTATCCAAGCAGTCCTTCAGAAAGTACAAACTTCCCAGTGTTTAAGGAGTCCACTAATAAGGAAAGTTTTTTAGACCCTAAAAAAATATTGCTACTCTCTGTTGATAAATATTTGTTGGATGAATAATGAAATGAGCCAGTGGCCCATATACCAGTTCTCTGAAACACAAACAAAGTATTTTTAGCTCTAATTTAATGAGCCTCTGCTCATGTGCATGCTTGTCTTTTATTTAAAACCATTTCCCTTTTAGCAGAAGAATACCTGTTCCTGACAAGGTCAGTATTTCCATCAGGCCGCAGATCCCCGTATTATCAAGAAGGCTTCGTGTAGTCTGGCATAGGGCACTTTACCACGTGCAGAGAGCTGGGTCTCAGGCTCTCCATTCACGATTCTTAGCAGGATTGAATCCCAACTCGGATCTGGAAAGGGAGTCAGAAGCACTGGACCTAGTCACGGTCTTAACACAGTCATAAAGTGCTCATCCTGGGGTGAGACCACCTTGTCCACTCCAGAGAGGCAGCTGGGAAGCAGGCTGCTGAGCACCAGGGAGGGTCTCACCCCACAGTGTGAGCACCTCTGTCCCAGTGGAGTCGCGTTCATGGAGCCTGGGTACAAGAGGAGATGCTGTGTCCAGGACATGCTGTCCTGCTGTCTGCTTTGCAGTCCCTGTGTACAGGAACTTCCCTTGAAGTAAATTCTTACCATTTAGCCGTCAAGTGCATTGTGCTTCTTTGACTGTAGGTTATGAGTGGTGGATTTTACTGCAGCGGGTTGTATTTCATACGAATGAGCTAATGTCTAAAATCAGACTGACGAGGAGCCAGATCATGTTGTGTGCATTTTCTCCAGCGCATCTCTGTAATGTTTGTGACTGTGTTAGGAAAGCTGTTCTTTGTCTCTTATTTTTTTCTATGAGCTCATTTTAAGTGGGGAGCTATGTTTTGTAGCATCGATATGATATCATACTTAGGATGCCTAATCTTTTCCTGGAACAGAGGGGAAAAGATGAAAGCCACACTCATCTCCTGTAAAACACTTAATAACATTATTAGATGTTCACAGCTGCAGAGATGGGTTGGTGACACTGAGGACTCGTCCGGGTCACCCCACAGTACTCATCAGCACCAGCACACCCTGGCCTCGGGTGTGGAACACAAGGCTCCTCCTGGTCTCATTCAAATATGCTGAGGGCTCCGTTAAACAAGTCCTCGGTTGTTTGCCATGAAAGGTGCTATCACCAACCTGGGAGCAAGCCACAGAACTTTGCGTGCTGTCACTTCTGCGCCGGGGCTTGTGCCTGTCTCTCGTCGTCACTCTGTGTTCTCTTTCAGAAGGCAGCCGGCTGCTGCAGCAGAGACTGTCCTCGGACGGGAGCCCCAGACCTGTCCACAGCACTGCAGAGAGGGCAGACGGCCCACAGCGGGCAGCCGAGCAGCCCTGGAGCCCAGGCAGGCCCAAGGCGAAGACGTCTCCTGCAAAGCCTAGTGCCCCTGCCACTCATCCTGAGGTGAAAACAGATGAGCTGGCCAAGAAAAGAGGTGAAGTGATTTCTCTTGCATGTCTGGTGCATTACAAGAGCTGAGGATTTAGCTCAGTGGTGCTGAGTTCAGTCCTAGTACCAAGAAAAAAAGGAAAAATATAACATATATTGAAAGCACACAAAAGTGCAAGGTGACAGAACTTGCTGCCAGATGCTGCTGCAGGCTCAGATGCACCTGAAACCGTCCTTCAGGCAGACGCTCCTGGATCAGAAGGCCGGTGCCGTCCTCCAACTGAGCCAGAGCCTGGAGCGTTTCAGAGCAGTTCTGCCCCATTCCCCGCTTCCCAGGGCCCCTTTTGGGCACCACACATACCGCCCGCTGCCACACGAGTGTTCATTCAGGAGTCCTCTGAGAGCGGGCCCAGTGTTTCCCGGGTTCTTGGCCTCCGCGGTGTGGTGCGAGTGCAGAGCCGTGCGTCTTCAGAGGTGACCTCCCCGTGAATCTGCACCACCTCGCCCTGCGGAAACTTAACTGGACATACTGCGGTTTTCATTTGCAAACTGATAGTTGGCCATAGCTAGCCTTAAGTTCTGGAGACTAAATCACTTCTGCTGTGGTTCCCAGAAGAGTCAGATCTGTGCTTCTCACTCAGTCTTGACTGGGTAATGTCCTTGGCTTGGTCCGCCCTCTTCTGGGGAACATGGCCTTGTTGGCTTCTGAGTAGCTTGTTGGCCATCATTCTCGTAGGCCCCAGGGTCAGTGTCGGGATCAGGTGTGATCAGCACTGGTAGCCGCTGCCCTCACACGCCGGGCTCGGCCGCACCTGGCACCAGCGCTCCTTTTCATCTCACTTGTACCTCACCAAGCCCTGTACCCCTTTCCTCTCAAAGCCCCGCGGGCTTCTGACCGCACGGCAGCGTTCGTCACAGACAGTCTCGAGGCACTGTGGTGTGCGCCACAGCTCGGGCCGCTCCTTCTAGAGAGCAGAGGGCCAGGCACACTCCCCGCAGCGGCGAGGGGCCAGCCTGCACCTGCTCCGGACAGAACTGTTCCCACCAAGGAACAGAGCACGCATCTCTGTTTTGGTGTGTTAGTTGCTTTCTGTTTTTGTTTAGCACACAAAGGATGAAGTGCTCCAAGTAACACCTTTTTTGCATCAATTTTAGGCCCAAATATTGAGAAATCAGTGAAGGATTTGCAACGCTGCACCGTTTCCCTAACCAGATACCGCGTCATGATCAAGGAAGAAGTGGACAGCTCTGTGAAGAAGATCAAGGCCGCTTTCGCTGAGTTACACAACTGGTGAGTAGGCACCCCACAAACGTAAAGCTGAGGTGCCACCATGCCTGCAGTGGGTAGAAGCATTAGATGGAAAATGTTGTTTATTTAATGCATAAACATCGCAGAACCGGTCTGCTGCAGATTTCTTAGAGTTCTGCAGGCAGAAACATATCTTGGGAATAAGAAGGAGGAGAAAGTATGTGAATAAAAAGAAACCTTATACACATAATTCACTGAAGTTTAAAGTTGGCCCAGAAGCTGTGAAGGAAATAGAATAAAATCTCAACAGAATAAAACCTCAAAAAGTAATACACTGATAAATTCCAGAAGCATCATAACGTGAATGCTGCTAAGGAAACAAAATATTTCCAGCATTATCATTACAACGTCCGGAAACTCCTCTAACATAAAGGAATGCCTTTGGTGAACCAGTGGTAGACAGAGCCCCAGTGGGAGGGGTGCCGATGTGGTCCTGCCCTGCCTCGCTCTGCACCTGACTCGGAAGGAGGAGTCTGTGTGTTTGCTCATAGCACAACTGGAATAAAATATTTGTTGCTATAAATTGTTATTATCAGTAGGAAAATTTTGTCCCTGGATCAGCTAGGACTTTGCAGTTTCAAGTCACGGCCACTTTCACTCCAGCTTACGCAGCCTGTAGCCCCGAGATCGGAGACACTTGACCCAGTGGTGCCAGCCAGATTCCACAGCTGCTCCCCACTGGCCAGACGGGGCCACCTACATGCTTCTTTACTGGTCACTCATGGAGAGGGGCAGGCTGCTGCCCACTCGCAGACCACCATCGTGTGTGTAAGCAGAATTAAGACTCATCCCACCGAAGCACCTTGGAGCTGGAGTTTGAGGGCCACAGTTTCCTCGCAAGAGGGAAATGAAGGTGTTCACACCAAAGAGAATGTCAGAGAAGGAAGTCACGTTTCCACGATGCACAGGCTCACGTGACGAGTGACGCGGCCCTGCACCTTCCTGGCCTGCTGTGGTTCTCAAAAGTAATCACGTCTTCTGCATGTTCTCCTGTTCTGAGTCCTCACTTTGACACTGATGTGCTTTTCAGCAGAAGCTGCAGGGCTGTGTGAAACTAAGGATTCAACTTCCCACTAACTTAATCTGAAATTCATGAATGTTAGGCCATCTGCCATGTGTAGTATCCTAAGAGCGCAGGAGCCTCAGGGACTTGGAAGAAGACTGTTTGCTTCCGTCGAATCCCAGTCCTCTGAGGGAAAGACCCTGTGCCCATTCCTACCATGGGCTAAAAGCAGCTGGCAGCAGTGGAGAAGGCGGTGGTGCAGGGGCTCTAGGGGACACAGCTTGCTTGCCCACCTGGAGACACCAGCTGGTGGTGTGGAGCTTCGCCCTCCATCTTGCCCACCGTGTGGTGTGCCAGAGGAAGCCTTCGCGGGGCCTCTGTCACCCGCTCCACAGAGAAACTTGTGCACAACTAACCCAGAGAACGGAGACCTCAGAGCAGCTCTCGCCAGCTGCCGAACCCTTGTGTTTCATCCTGTTCCACCCCTTAATAAATGGAAAAGCGCGTGGGTCTGAGATGTCTGAGCTACACCGCAGACCCTTGGGTCCCACTTCTCGTTTTGGGGAGCTGGGCCGGGACAGCCTGCCCTCGCACGCTGTGTCTTCTCTTCCCCTACTCCTGTCGCTCCCACTGCTGACAAGAGTCGCTTGTGAGTGAGGCCCGAGGCCGTGCTGCTGTGGAGGCCCCTGTATAGTGAAGGATGATCTTCTTCCACGCTGGAGACGACCGCGCTGACTGCAGCCACTCTACAGTGGCTACAGGAGGAGTCACGCCAACGCTTTCTTTCTGATCTAAAATGTTTTCTGACCTGATGATAAGCGTTAACCAAAGTGCTTTCTTACGTCCGCCATTCACATGTGCTCGGTGACACACTGCAGCCGAGCCCGGTCCTGTTTGCTAAGGAGGGAAGGGTCGTGTTAGGGAAGAGAATGCTCTTGACAAACATAAGCTTGAGGCCTTGAGGAGGGCAGCCTGGAAGTGCTTTGGGAAGAAGCTTTGCTGTCTATGACGGTTCAGTCGCACAGGCCGAGCCTGCGAGCTGCGATCATGGTGTAGCGGAGGAAGCTCGGTCACGTCGGAGGGAGAGCTGGGTGTGGGAGGCATGCGCCGAGCCCCGTGCACTGCCGAGCCAGGCGCTGCCTGTGCCGTGGAGGGCAGCGAGGACAGCGTGGGCGGCTCACTCCCTTCGCAGGGCCTCCCCCGCTCTGTAGACTTCTTCACTGGTAAGAAATTCCGAACACTCACTGCTATCAAAGGCCAGCTCAAGGACTGAATCCCCTCAAAATGTGCTGGAATTCCTGGGAACTGTGGTCTCAGGGCTGGAGAGGCCGGTACAGTACAGTGGTCTGATGTTTCTCCTCCCTAGTCAGGCTGCAAACGTTCCTGAAGGAAACCACTAAATAGGGACATAGGAAGTCCACCTTGGCTTCTAGCCAGGACACATTACCAAGGGCATGAGGAACACAGTGTAGCACCTTCTCATCCTCCGAGAGCAGCTGGAGACCTGGGAGGGCAGCAGAGATGATACGGCGCTCTACTGTATGTCTGAATGGAGAATAAACTTGGCAGTGGGAGATGAAAAGTCACAGCAGGAGCTGGCTTCTGTGCATGTCGTCTCCTGCCTAACCAGAGGATGCCCACCCTTCAGGAGCACGGCTGCCAGGTCTAATGGCTTTGTGTGCAAACCAGTCCAGCCTCTTGTCACAAATAGTGTCTGTGGGTCCACGGTGATCGTGAGGCTTGAAATGAGCAACAAACATTAAACTTCACAAAACATCGAAGGATAATGATAATGCTTAGTATTTCTGCCGTATACTCACGGAAAAAGTATTCCAAAATAGAGCTGCAAGAATCCCGTGAGCTGCTATTGTCAGTGTAACATCTAATGGAGAGTACTCGTAAGCAAGCAGAAGCTGGTCCGGAGCCAGTGGGCAGTGTGCATGTGCATGTGTGTGTGTGCACGCATGTGCACCAGGACTGGTGTGACAGGGTAAAGAGGATGAGGAACAGTCACTTTCCAGGGCAAAGGGAAGTCGGTCAAAGCACACTTTGTAGAAAGGGACCAGAGTGCCCCTGTACCCTGGTGATTCCCCTGCCGGGTGCCGGGTCTGGCCCAGGCAGACTGGGGACTAGGTTAGAGCATCCGCTCCCGGCCCCTCCTCTGCCTTCTTCCTCTGTGTGGCTGCTCTTCTTCGTCTCCTCCTCCTTCCCAGCAGAGGCCTGTGCTGCATCCCACACCCCTGTCCTTCAGCCTGCTTGTCTTCTGTGACAATGACCTAATGCTTCTGATGGCAATGCCCCCCCACAGTGACGTGTGTTCCCGCCGAAACAGTAACTCACATGGGAATCTCAAGCTACTCTGAGAGAAGTCTGTCTTCTTCCCGCCCCGTCACGTCCCTGTCATCCGCTGCTCTGGTGCTGAGCAGACACACGTCGTGTGCTGGCATGCCCATGTGGGCACAGCACAGACCTGGTCCCGCCTCTGTGGCACTTGAAGTGCTCCATCCCTTCTCTCAGATACGCGTGAGAGGCCTCTCCAGTGGGAAATTGCCAGAGGGGCCGCTGTGTTCAGAACAGCGAGGTGACACGTGGCCCCCCACTAGGTGGCCCCCCCTTCCAGGTTGCTGCTCTCTGGGTGCCCAGCAGTATACAATTGAACATATGTCCTTAGAGTCACTTCAGTTGCAATCTGGATGTGACCGTTTTTCTCCACTTTTGAAGTGTAGCGTGCAGTGGCGTTCTGGCCTTGTCCGCTGACCCAGCACACGTCCCCCAAATGTACCTGCTTTCTGTGACACCTGGCTTCTGTGTAATGTCGGCCGCCTGTTTTTTCTGTGCCCTTTGGGTTCTTACTTGTTCTCACCTAAAAAGTGATACCTCTAAATCAGTAGTTAACTCTTGCCCTGCTAAGTGGCCATGTAAAATGAGCCAGAAATGCCCAAAGCCTCGTGGCCATCCCTGGCTGGGGTGCTCTCCCAGAGACCCCGCCTTCACCGCCCGGCAGTGTGTGCTTCCCTTTGCTTGGTTGTTTTTAACCCACGTGCATCTTTAGTTGAAAACCTCAGGTTGGAAGTCCTGCCAAGAGATAGTACACCCAGTGCCGGGAGAGCGGCTCTCAAGCAGGAGACGGCGGCCTGGCAGTGTTCTGAGAGCTGCGGGCTTCTAGGGCCCGGGAGCTGCTGAGCTCCGTAGGACGCCCGGGACACCGCTTCCTGTGCTGTGTCTCCAGGAGCCGCCACCTGAGCGGAGCAGAGCACAGGGCCGCTGCTTGTGGCTCCTTGGGAAAGGCAGCCCCTCCCTTTGTAACACCCTTGAGCTCCTGCCTGCCCCCCAGAGGTGGGAGAGGGACATGGCCCTCTGTCACTTACCTGCCCCAAAACATACCGTGATGCCTCCTCTTTTCAATCAGTGTAGTAGGAAAAGATCTTTCCCATACTGCTGGAAACACAGACCTTCTAGCTACACATTTTAAAGGTCAAATTATAGTTTTGTCTCCTTGAGGTCAGAAAAACAAGTATAGGCCAAAAATTGAGGGCTGTGCTTATCTGTGGTTCATGGTACAATTGAACATTATCCTAGAAGAAAATGGAAAGAGTGAGAACTTAAGGTTGTAGCCGATGAGAGGGGTCACTTCCACTTGCCGTCCTGTCTCTCCCTGGGTCTTTTTCTCATTTTGCAGTAAAACCAGGTATCACAGTAGGATCCAAGGATCCCGATAAGGGTGAGGACCGGCCAGTGGGGCCTTCCCTCAGGGTCTCCCGGGGCCACTCTTCTTCTCTGGCCTCATCCGGGCAGCAGAGTCATTCCATGTCATACGAGGACATACGTGGCACATCCAGCTCCTCTGGGGCAGGGCCACTCGGGTGTGCCAGCCCTCTTGTGACTGAAACTGAGACAGGGCGCTTTTTGCGCAGCTTACAGTGCAGTACAGTTGGACCAGTCCTCTCTGGCTGTCCAGTCCCGCCTCGGAGTAAGAATCGCTGCCGCTGTGGCCCTGTGGGCGCCGCAGGAGCATGCAGAGCGGAGCACAGGCAAGCGGCGTGAGCTGCAGCGGGCTCCCGAGTCAGGTTTCTGTCACGAGTCCGACATGTGACGACAGGGAAGGTGCTAGAAGGCAGGGTGTGTAAGAAGAAGCGCTCTTATAAGGACTCCTCGACCAGGAGTGGACGTCCCGGTGCACAGGCTGCAGGCCAGCGTGTCGCCGCGCTGTGCTGCGGTGCTGGAGGGCGTGTGTAGTGTCGCCCAGGAGGGGTGGCCAGAGGAGCCTCTCCAGCACTCAGTTCCCAGCTCAGTCGTCAGCAGTGTGTCACACAGCTGCTACGTTTTTTTCACCTCCTTCAACTAAACAAGTCATGAAGACAAAATCAGAGCTTGGGTTATGCGTCTTGGTTTTTTTTAATGAAATCAAGGGTCTGGATTATGTTCTTAATTTTTAGAAGAAATTTAATAAAATCTATATCCTTCTTCTCTAGAAATGAGTACAGTCATTCCATTGATCAAGTCTATACAGACAAGACTGTCTGACTAAACTGTTTTCTTTCTTATAAAGTGGCATTTGTAAGTACTCACCTGCTCATGACTTGTACAGAGCACTATACAGAGGAAATTAAATGAACTGCTCCTCTGCCCACACCCGGTATCCCTTATCATGTGACAGTGCTGAGTGAACACAGAGTGGGCACAAGCACACACTGGCACGGGACGCCAAGAGATGATGACAGAAGAGGCTGACGAATACATCCGTGCTGCAAGCGAGCCACACGGAGGGCTGCTGTTGCTGTCTAGCTGGCCAGCTGCCCAGCACGATTCCTTTTCCTCACTGCACCTGTCCAACAAGCAGAAATAAGCTCCAGGACCCGTTCTGAAAGTGTGGGAAGGGCAAGCGCAGCCCGAGAGGGGCCTTGCGCGGTCCCCGTGACGCCCCGGGCAAGCCCTGGGGCGCTGTTTCAGATCTGGCCTCGTTTGTGAACACTCGTTCTCTAAACACGTGGGGTTCACCCTTGGGAAGTGGAAGTGCCTCCTCCCGATTTCCGTCCCTCCTTGAGGGTTGTCTCTGCACTCAGGGTCCCCCACACCAGCGCTGAGGGAGCTGGCTGGCGTGAGAGCCCTCCGGCCCTTCTGCTCAGTTGCAGCTGCAAAGCCAGCATCAGTAGCGCTCATCTGAGCCTCCCAAGCGGCCTGCGAGCCCCTGCACATTGTACCCCACAAGTGGGCCTGCACGTCAGGCTCCTGTGTGGAATAACAGGCCCACAGTCAGGGCTGAGGATGGGAAATTGATTCTGATTTGAGCTTGAAATCTGATAGAGTTTCCAACTGCTTCTGGTAAAGTAAGGCTTGTAACATGCTTCTTAAGTGGTTAGTTTTTATGGACTGGAAATATAAGGAATTAAGCAAATTGTTCTGTCTCCATGTTTCCACAGAGCACTGGTACATTTGAGCTCTAAAAATCTATAATACAATCCATTTTCAGTGGGAAAATAAGATAAATCTGCTCTTATTTATTAGCATAAATGTCAAATGCATAATATTTAAAGGAGAGCTTCTCTAGATTACAGGTCTAGAAGGACTTGGGAGCTTGTTTGCACTTACTAGGATGGTTCAGTGTGAGATGAAAGAGTCATTTGGGGGCTGGGGATTTAGCTCAGTTGCTCTGGCACCTGCCTTGCCAGCGCAAGGTCCTGCATTCAATCTCGGTAACCACATACAACAATGCCGGTTGTAGTGACTCACGCCCACCAGGGCCGTCAGCCACATACCACAGTGCCCGGTGTGGTGGCTCACGCCTATAATCCCAGCACTCAGGAGGCAGAGGCAGGAGGATTGCTAAGTTCGAGGCTGAGTTCAGGACCAGCTTGAACTACAAAGCAAGACCCTGTCTCAAAAAAAAGAGTCGTTTGGGCCAGTTTGTGAACTAACCCTGCAGCAGTTCACTAGCAAGGCTGACCATGAGCCCAGGAGAATACAGTCCATATCCGCATTATTTTTTCAGTGACTGTAAGGTCTTAATTCTTTCTAGGCCGTATTTTCATTAAAAAACATCTTCTCAGGTTTACTAACTACTTAGCTGGGAACCATGTCATGTAGGGTGAGACAAATCAGGGTTTAAATCTCATCTCCACATACTCCAGGTCTGAAGCTGCTTGAACCTCAACTTCTACTTGGCTATAAACAGGGGAAGACTATCACTTTCTGAGGTTTGAAGAAAATGTATATCTGAGGGATGTCCCTGTCAGGTGATTCCTGGCCCTTGGAAGCTGACAGCCTGAGGAAAGCCCCCCTCTGCACCACGGTGGGGCCTCCTTTCTTCCCTCACTCTGTATGTCTGACGGGCCTCAGTTGGTGGACATGGACCTTTCTTCCCAGCGCTCACTGTTCACTGTTTCAGAAGAAAAGAATGAAGCAGAGGATCGCTGGTCCCGAATGGCCCCTGTGGCCAGCTCTGCCGTGCTCCCTGTCACGCTGCCACGCTGCCTCTCCCTCATCCGCTTTGTCATTCCTCCTCACACAAGTCGGTGAACTGCCCCACGCTGCTGCCCAGACGCCCGTGTCCTCAGGAGCGGACGGGCCCCTGCCCCGGGTCGTCCCAAACCAGGCCAAGTTCCACGTGCAGCCAGCGTGAGCGCTGTGAGCGAGGCGTTGGAGGAGACGCGCGAGACACCGAGGCACAGAGCAGGTTCGTCCTTGGGAGTCTCAGGCCTGGCAGTGTGGGTCACACGGCCATAGGGTGCAGCGTGGCACACGCTGCCCGGCTGTGGCTGCGTGGATGAGCATGCTGACCCTGGTTAGGAAAGGTCCAGTGCAGAGGCGGCACCTGAGCCGGGCCCTGAGGAGCGCGCCGGGAAGGAAGAAGGAAGGGCACGCAGAAGGGACGGAGGACCGCAGCAGGCGCCGAGGAGACCGGTTTCCAGTTCCCGTGCTTGAGGCGTGTGGGGACTTCCCTCTCAAGGAGTGCCGCTCAGCCGCACGTGTGAAGCGTGACTCAGCTGCATGCTGAAGAGCAGAGCCTGCTTCTCAGAAGAAAGTGTGTGGGGTCGGGCCAGGGGTGCCCCTGAGCCGCCTCTCTGCAGAGGGGGTGCCGGCGCCTGACGCCAGCGGCGGCCAGCAGGTGGCTCCCTTCCCGCCGGGACCTGACACTGCTGGGTGCTCACCGCTTCGCGCGACTCCCCTCAAAAAATGTTCCCAGGAACGTTCTTAGAAGGAAATACAAGGGACAGGGGGTTAGCTCAGTCACTGGGGCCAGTTTGTCAGCTAACACTGTAGCAATTCGCCAGCGAGGGGGAAAACAGAAGGCACCAAAAAAAAAAAAAAAAAAAAGGAAATACAAGTTCACAGTGGCTGCCTGTATTTTATGTATGAAACAAATAAGGATTTGCATTATTTTGCTTTATTTTGAAATTTGTTTTATCTTGTTTTCTGTATTTTCCAGTCTTTTAATGAGAATATAAAATGGAGTAAAATGTATACTAAAAGTATATTAACTCTTCTTTAAATAACACTTTGTGTCATAGACAGTTGACACCCACAGACAGGGTAATTGCTTTCTTTGCCCATGGCTGTAGCTTTAAAAAGCTGTCAGATGAGGAAAATCTTAGCATCCCTTTGCAATCTGAAATGCAGTCACCTTCCCTGAGAGTGGTCTCCACAGAACAGGCCCAAACAAGAAGCAGTCAGTGAGACAAAAAAAAAAAATCATCTGTTAAAGTCATACTGTATAAAATTCTAAATGTATATTTAAAGATTGTATATTTTGCAGTTGAATATTTTACTGTCCTGGTATGTATAGACTGAGAGGATTTTTGCAACTCTATCATTTGAATAATTTGAAGAAGAAAACGAAATCCCTGAGAGTATTTAATTAGCTATGTACTTTTTGAGAAACTTAAGAACTATTTAAAAATTAGAGTTAGTCCTTACTGTTAATTCTACATTTTAAAAATGAACTCAGACAGGACCATGAAATATTCATTAACTGTGGTTTCAAATAATTATGTGATTCCAACATAAAATATGAAGACTAAGTGATATTAATATGTCATCTGACTTCTGATAGAAATGGGAATGAGCAGTCAGCCTGTTTGGAGAACTGTACACAGATGCCGAGAGTCAGCGTCCGCCTTGTGTGTCCCCACGGGCCAGTCTTAGAGGCTCAGCCATGTGAGCCCCGCGATGGCTGGAGCGGGAGGCAGAGGCCCAGCCCGGCCCTGGCCGCCCTCCCCTGGATGCACGCTGGTTGTGTGTGTTCACCTAGCACGGTGGAGTCCAGGACGTCTCTAGAAAGATGTTTGCCAGACTGCTGCATTCGGATAAGAAAGAATCCCATGATGTGGAAAAGGCTTGGGTTATTGTAAAGCCTCAGAGCAAAAAGTACAGAATAGACAGGTGACAGATTGAGGGGTCCTAGCAAAGGAGCGAAAGTGAACACCTCCAGCACCTCGGTAATGAGGCTAGGGTGAAATCCCGGCTGTAGAGCGCGAGGCGTAGGAGAGCTATTTCTGTCCTGGAGTTGGTGTCAGAGGCCGGCACCGTGTGACATGGGGGAGAGGGCGCACGTGGTGACAACGAGCTGGTGCAGGGACAGGGACAGGGCCAGGACTCACCAGAGAGGAAGCACCGGGAATTAGCCGCCAGCAGACCACAGGCCCCTCTGCAGCAGGAGCTCTGCTCCGCCCCAGGACGAGAGCCATGGCACCTCGCTGCAGGGGTGCCCTCAATCCGGAGGAGCCTGTGAGGTGGGGAGCAAACCCTGCTGGGCAGCTGGGCTGGGCGCAGGGCTGGGGGAGCACAGTTGGCCTTACATGTGGAGAGGACATCCACCTGCTCCCCAGCCCGTGGGTTGAGTCCCTAGCCCAAGGGAAGGGACGTCTGTCCCAAACTGTTGTAAGGCCCCTCGCTGAAGTAGGGCCCCTCTGGGCACAGCAAAGATGTGTCCTTCACAAAGCAAAAAGATGAGTCCTTAAAGATGAGTCCTTCACAAAGCAAAAAGATGAATCCTTAAAGATGAGTCCTTAAAGATGAGTCCTTCACAAAGCAAAGAGTCGTAAATCTATTCCTGCTAAAGAGCCTTTGTGATGTTTGTATTATCATTTTCCTATAGAAAGAAGTCAAGGTAGTGGAAACATTTTTATAAAATGACGCTTTATCTCTGTGATTAACTGTATAAGAAGCCATAAAGTCTTTGCCATGGTAATCTCCTTACACCTTATTGCTTTGATAATAAAAGCTTATTTATGACCACAAAATAAAACTTTACTATCAAGCAGCAGAGATG
Source organism: Petromus typicus (assembly GCA_004026965.1). Lineage (NCBI taxonomy): Eukaryota > Metazoa > Chordata > Mammalia > Rodentia > Petromuridae > Petromus > Petromus typicus. Next base: position 19,704 of record PVIR01018596.1, on the reverse strand, counting down.
CAAGGAGAAGACATGGTTTTGAAGGGTAAAGGCCATGGCTGAGACACGCAGGTGGTGTGGGCTTTACGCACACCTGGCACGCATGGACGTGTGTGTGTCTCTATGGTCTGTCCACCCAGAGGACCCTGCTGGAAAGCAGACACACACACTGCTTAATGTTTGCGGGGAAACACACTTCAACAAACTCACCATGCCGGTGTGCAGCCAGCACCACCGAGGGCCTGTCCAGTCCAGCCCAGCGCCATGCTGGGCCAGCATGGCTCCAGCTCGCTGGTGGGGTGTGTCTCCGGGAGTTTGGGGCACATTCTGAGGGGCTCAAGGCAGACCCCGCCGAGCAGGAGGGTGGCCTGTCTGCACCCGAGGCGGCAATGCTTCTGTGACTCCTCAGCCCGCTAGGCACTGCTCTCCCCAGCCCTCCCTCCTGCCCCGAGGGAGCTGTGCCACTCTGCGCACTACTGGTCTCCTCCCTGTTCCCGGGCCGACTTGGGCGGCTGCAGGTGGCACTGCTGAAATTACTCACACAGGTCCCCGGGATGCCACCAGGTGGGCAATGACATGCTGGGCGCGGCGCCCCTCTGACCTGCAGGTGATGCCTGGCTGCTCACAGGGGGCCTGGGTTCCCTTCCCACACCGCCGCCACCCTGACGGCCGAGTGCAGGGAATCCAGCTGCTCCTGCCTGGCGGAGCGCGAGGGACGGAGGCAGCTTCTCCTTTTCTCTTTTCTTTTCTTTGCTTTCTCTGACGGTACTCCCAGCCCCAAGCCTTTGGCTGGCTCGTGGCAGGCAGTCAGCAAACTTCAGTAACAGGAAGGACTATTCTGCCACTCTTCCCGGCCTGTGGCACAGTCCTGCCCGTCTGTCCTCAGCCTGCACAAGTCCGCCATAGCCACGCCTTCACTCCAGCCCTCAGTCAGCAGGGTCGCCAGCTCCTGGCCGAGGTCCTGGCCGAGGTCTGGGCGGACCTGGCTGAGCGGACCCCATGTTCTGTGCTCACTCTGCCTCCTCCACTGCTGAGCCCTTGTCCACACTGCGGCCGCTAGGACGGCAAGGCCCAATGGCCCCCTTGTCCTGCGGCCTCTTCTGCGCCCTCCCTGGGGCTCCTCCCAGCACCCCCCCACACTGCCTGCCGTGTCTTCTCCTCTGTCCCTCTGTGTAGGGCGAAAGCTCAAAGCCTGCTCCGCGCACAGGAGCCTGGCCCTGTGCTTGTAGTCTAGAGCCCTGGTTTCAAATCTTCAAGTTCCCACTTCACGCCCCTAGAACCTTGTCTATTTGCCTTTGTTTTCCTAAACTAAAATGAAAGCTTCCTCTCCAGAAGTTGTAAAAAGTAAAGCAATGGAAACACACCTGCCTCTGTGCACTGGACACAGAAGCCAGATACGCTGTGATCACAGGAGCACAGCGACTCCACGTGGTGTCTGTACAGTTGCCGATACAGGCTGGTGTGCGCATGGGTGGACTTAGGAAAGGAATGCATTAAACTGGAGCAGTGAAGGCTGCAGGGAAGGGAGCCAGCGGGCGCCACCCACTGCTGTCACACCCCCACAGTACCATTAAATAAGGCACAGCGCCGATGTGCCGGCCACAGCACACCAACCCCACCAGTGACCTTCAGCCACACGTGTTGCAGGACTGGCACTGCGTCTGCGGGGACAGGCGGCTCAGAGCCCAGCTTGGAGAGCAGCGCTTTTCCCGCCGAGTCCCTGGTTGGGAAAAGCTGAGCTGGTCACACGCTCTAGTGGAAAAGTCCCAGCTGCTCTAGAGCCCTCCCAGAGCCACTTCGTACTTCAACAAACAGTGCAGAACTCTTAAGAAATACAGATTTTGAACACTTTTTAAATTTGGAAAGCACATCTAATGGAGAGAGACAACATCACTGATGGAATAATCTTCACAGGAGTAAGGCCGCAAGTGCCGTAAACTGAAAGGCATCGGGTGTGAGTGCGAATTACAGCACACTTGGCAAAAAGTCTAGTTGGTCACCTTTGGAGGAGGCTAAGGAAACAAACGTTGTTTTGAAAAGTGATAAAGAAAAAGAAAAAGTGAAACATTTATCCTGCCTATCTATACAAAATCTTCTTGGAACCAAACAGTCGGTGAAGGAAAGTCTGCTTTGTAGAGTCCAGTAAGGAAACGAAGAGTGACAGAAGCTGAATGTCCCCGCTTTGCGAGTCCTGTGGATCTAAGCGGTGATGATCGGTGACTTCCTGTTCTAAAAAGAGGCATGCCTTTCATGTCATGGTAAAGTCATTAGCGGATGTAAAACCATAATAAAGCTTAGAATTGGTTTTTGTCCAAGAGGAATATTTTGTTGCATAATTTTATCAGCACACAAGTAAAGACACAACCCTTAGACAGTATCCCACCTAAAAGAAAGCTCACACCTAAGTCTCCTCAGATTTCCATCTCTAATAAACGTACAGGACAGAAACAGAATGGACTAAGTTACACCATGGAGGTACAATTACAAAATTCAGGCCTTAGTCAGCTCTTAAAAAGAGCCAAGTTTATTCCCATAAAGGACAAGAAAGCAGATAGGAGGGAATGAATGGACTCAGACACATGGGACACGCAGTCAGCCAGTTGCAATAAACAGGCCTGCGTTAGTTCTTGGCTTAAAGAAATTTTAAAAAGACTTGAGGAGCAACTGAGGAAATTTGGGTGTTGCATAGGTATCAATACCTATTCACTAAATATTTGGCATCAATAAATTATTGCTAATGTTCTAAGTAATATAATAATACTGGGCATCGAGTCCCAAAACATTCTTGAATTCTAGAGATATACATATTGAAGTTGTTGTGGTCATAATGAAAATAGAAAGAGCACCTGACATCTGTGCCTATGCAGACATAGAAATGCAGGAAATACAGCTGGGATGTTTAATGGGCTGTTGCTTCTGAGAAGAGCTGGAGAGAGATGCACACTCGGAGTGAGGAGGACTTCGTGCAGGAGGCAGGTGGTAGGGAGGAGTTTCCTTAGAACCTTGAAACGCTGATGGAGGGCAGTGGGAAGCAGCGACGGCCCTGGCTGTCTGTGCCCAGCTGAGGCCCGCTCACTCGGAGAAGGACCCACAGACTGCTGGGTGACACAGCCCCTGTTCACCCAGCGCCGGCTTCTCGCATGCTTACTGCGTTGTTTTGGAGCCGTGGTGTGTGGGGGACAAAATCACACCCAAATTTAAATTCCAGTCCTGAAAGTCTGAAAGACTCCTTTCAGATGTGTTGACAGTGATTTAATCAGCAGATGTCACCGTGCAGTCCTTGGGGACATCCCTTCCACGTTGCCTCCTTCTGGAGAGACAGTGAGTGCGGCCGGCATTGCGGTATAGAAATAGTTATGGAGGGGCCGGGGAGTTAGCTCAGTGGTTCCAGCGCCTGTCTTGCAAGCGCAAGGACCTGGGTTCAATCCCCGGTAACCACATAACAATACTGGGCGTGGAGACTCACCCCAGCAGCAATCAGTACCACATACCACAGTGCCGGGCGTGGTGGCTCACACCTGTAATCCCAGCACTCGGGAGGCAGAGGCAGGAGGATTGCTGTGGTTTGAGGCTGAGCTCAGGGCCAGCCTGAACCACAAAGTGAGACCCTGTCTCAAAAAACCTGAAAAAAAAAATAGTTATGGTAATTTTGTACTTTGTTTAATGAAACTCACTTTCTCTCACTCTCACGCAACTGAAAGACTTTCTTTGACTGAGTGTTCTTGCTCTTGTTTCTGTTTCTCCCCAGCATCATTGACAAAGAAGTTTCATTAATGGCAGAAATGGACAAAGTGAAAGAAGAAGCCAGTAAGTGAGCATGATACCAGGTCAGGGCCTCCGGACCCGAGCTGCGCTGTTCAGAGGACAGTGGCAGATCTGAGCTGCTGGCTCCGAGCCCTGTCACCTTGTCAGCTTTTCATCCTCACGCAGTGGGAGGACGCGCAGCGTCTGTCACAGGGCCGCGTGCAGAGCGGACACCCGCTCAGGGAGTAATCGTACTGCTGGACGTGTCAGTTGAGTGTCTTAAACTCCAGAGGAGCCTTTGTGCACAAAAAGAACTTGTGTTTAATTGGTTTCTAGCTAATTTAGTGTTAACTTCAGACACTGGCTTTTCAGCCGTCGTAGCCTAGCGATCTTGCCCCTTTCTCACACAGCAGTTCTCACTGCTTCTCTTTCAGGTCAGTTGGCACAAGGATATTTAACTCAACATCCCTTTTGAAATATAGGTCCATTTGAAGTGTGATTAAACTCTCCACAAGGTTTTGAATAGCATCTGTACTTTTTTGGGTGGGGGGTGCTTTTTCCCCTTTATTGTGTTTATAGGTGTATTGTTAGGTATACATTATGATCACATTCAACACTGAGAATTTGTACCTGCACATGATGTATCTTGATTCTCATTTTTAAGCCTCCACCCCCATATCCATGAGCTTTGTCTCCATTTTTTGTTCTTACATCAAATTTTTTCTTTCTCTTCTTTGCTTTCCCCTCTCCCATTTCCTTTTTCCCTTTGAACATTTGAACATAATACCTGTCACAGATTTTGGACCTCATTTATGCCTTCAGCTTCTCATACTAGAGAAGCAATATGACATTTACACATCCCAGATGCCCATCAACTGGAAACTGGGTAAAGAAGATGTGGGGTTTTTTAATAAAATGGAGTATCAGTCATCCATAAAGAGTGATAAATTAGAAACATGCTCAAATGGAAGCACCTTGAGGCCATACTCATAAATGAAATAAATAGGATACAGATGTGTAAATAACATCTGTACTTTTCAACCTAACAAGGCAAAATCACAAACCTAACAAGCAAGACATTCCTAAGCTTTTAGGCAACAAATAGAAGTTTAATAATTCAAATTCAGATAGGTACTGAATGCAGTTTTCCTAAAATACTGTAATTTTATTTACAAACCATCAAATATGCTAACACCTGCCAATAAAACTGCAAAAGAAAACCAATTCCATATTTTAAATTGAAGTCACAAGTTAGATGCCCAATGCACCAAATTCCCTGTTGAAATGATGAACACACTCAAATTATCTGCTCATTACGAAACTTTCCCTAAGTTTCACACAATTCACGAGCGTGCTGCCGTTGACTTACCCCGCCCTCTGTGCTCACGTCTGCTTCTCGGTAATGGCCAGTTTGCCTCTCACAAGGGCTGAGAGCCGCGGCTGGGAGCCCGGTGGTCAGACTCACCTCCAGCCATGACACACAGAGCCCGCTCTCAGTGCCAAGCCCAGACTACTCGCCCAGGGGCCTGAGAGCCCAGTTTCCGGCTGGGCTTTCGTCACACCATCCTTGCATCCTGAGCACTTTAAATTCCTCGCCCCTACCCAGATGTCCTCCGTGCACTGGGTGAATGGCAGTCTTCACCCCAGCCAGGTTGCAGAAAGTCCTTTCCTTTGACTGCGGTGTCTGTCTTCACAAGAATGAGGATCAAGTCGAGATTCTTCACTGTTGTGGTATTTTTCTTCTCTGGAGGTTGGCGATGGTCCTTTTGTTACTTTAAGTAAAGGAGCTATCATTTTTGTCATTTTGACACAATTTTTTAAATATTTTAAACATTTTAAAACCAAAACAGAGTGAGATTTATGAGATGAAATGAATGTGGCCCAGAGTGGAGCTGGGATGTTTGGGTAGTTACACAATCCTTCTAGTTGTGAAATTATTGTGTTCTTATGAAATTGGTTGAGTTACTCAGTGTGACTGGGTTGTGCCTATGGCTTGAGGTTTTCTGGTTTTAGAGACAGTTTCTCTCAGCCGCCTGTGTGCATGATAAATCCATGTGCAGTCAGCACAGACAGTGTTTTCCCAGACAAGCACAGAAAGTCGCTTTCTGGGGCCCTCGGGAGACTCAGCTTTCAGGCGCTTATTCTTCCCCCTCGGGCCAGGCTTGCTAGGTACCAAGACCTGCGGAATTCAGGCCTTGCTGGAGGGCATCCCTGTGTCCAGACCCTCCACCATGAGCACTGGCCTCGCATCCTTGTGCATTGTGCACTGGTGGAGGGCAGGGTGAACGGCGTGGGCACAGGTGTGTAGTCCACTCCCGTGCCTAGGCTCCCTGCAGCTTCGGGGCCAAGTACCAGGTCCACCAGTGTCAGGAGTTCATGCTGCAGGGCCTGAGTCCAGAACAGCCCCCGGGAAGCCAGTCTGCAGCCTCAGGGGTCAGACAGAACTGAGTCCAAGGCTGACTTCTACCCGCAGCCTGTATGACCTTGACCCATTCTGTTAACATGTCACAGCCTGAGGTTCTCTATTAGAAGAGGAATAATACCGACCTCAAGGAGTAAAGATGAAATGAGAAGACGCACACCAGAGCCTTGGCATGGCATGTGGCACAGTGTGTGTAGTCAGTAGGTCAGCCCAGCATCTTTACCGCAGTCAGAACACAGGCCCAGGGCTGGCCTCCTCCCTGGGGCGTGCCTGTGCCAGCCATGCCTTCTTCAGACATGGACGGAACTGCGGAAGGAAGTAACCCACGAACTGCGGAGCTGTCTACAACCGCCATCTTGGACCTGCACCTCCTTGGTCTCAGGAGTCTTTTTCATGCCCTCCACTTGCCCTCCGTGGTACAAAATGCATTTCCTGCATTGTAGCGGAAGCCCCTGTGCCCCTCAGGCACTGCACACAGCACTGAGAAGACTGACAGTGCTCCATAAATGTTTGTTAAATGAATCAGCATGGTCAGGTTAGTGTCTGTAGATGACAGGATCCAGTATTGTGAACACATATGTGATGGCAAAGGGACTATGAGGATAAACATCTCCTTTTATTTTTTTTAATGAAATCTTTAGTGGTACATTATGTATATACATCATGATTGCACTAAAATGGGAATTTGTACCAGTGTAAGACACAACTTAATTCTCACTTTTTCCCATAGCCCTACCCACCCTACCACCCCCCATATACATAAAATTTGTTTTCTTTCTTTTTTGTCATAATCTCATTATTTTTCCCTGTTTATTTTGGAAGGAAGCATTTGAGTGCACTCCCTATGCCAAGCTCTTAAGTGTTGTTTCATCCGTGGCCCAGTAACCCTACAGGATGTGCAGAGTACTCATTCACAGGCAGACTGTGTGTGGTAGCCTGTGTCTGCAGTGTCCCTTGCCTGCCAGAGACCTGTGTGGGCTGTCCTGAGAATAGAGTACTAGGAAGATGTGAAGAGAAAGTCACTTTATATTCGCAGAAACATGGGCATACTACATAGTACTATCATAGGAACTTTTAAGGGATTTCAAAGAATTCTTGTGTTGGAAGAACACCTCTCCCTGCAGGACCCTCTGGGCACCTTCCGCTCACAAGTTACTGGAGAAGCATTCAGATTTCCCACAAGCCAAGCTTCTGATGTGTTCCAGAGACCAGAGGAATTTATGAATCCTACAGAGCAATGAGTTAGCATCTGAAACTGCTTATAATTGCGCATAAGTAACACTCAGTCCAGCTGCAGACAGAACTAAGCTGTCTCTGTCTCCCTCTGCAGTCTTCTGAGAAGACAGTGCTTTCAAAGCATACTTATTATTCCATTTTAAACTGCAAGATCAGTGAATCCTAAGATCTGATTTTGTTTTTGCTTTTTGTTTCTGTGATTGATGTGCTTGAGGTGAAATGTTTGCCCCTGCAGAACATGGGCTCTCAGATCTCAATTCTTAAGGCTTTTTTTTTTTTTTTTATCACTAGAGGCTTTCAAATGTTGCTGAGACTGTGTGTAAAGCACACCTGACCTTTGGTACACATTGGCATGATCTGGGATGTGGAAGTTCTTAGTGATTCTGCACCTGCTTTCCCATTTTAGGGCTCATTTATATGTGTCTACAAAGTCTTCTCTTTGGTGTGAATGCCCAAGTTCTACATAATCAAAAAGAACAATGACCCCTAATTGTCGCCAGCCCAGAAAATAAGCCATCAAGGAGTCACATCTGTTTAACACGCAGCCTCTTGGGGTCTGCTGACCCCTCGCTAATGCTTTTCAAGGCTGTCTTCAGAACTTTTTTTTTTCTTACTTCACAAAAGCAAAATATCTCATGTCATCTTTTTACTCAAGCATAATTTTCTTGTGCTACAAACTTTAGTCCCACACCTATATTGAATTATAATGCCAAACAAACAACCAGTTAAAGATGTGGGTCCCAAACATCCCTCCCCTGGAGACAGGATGATTTTCATTCATTCACTGAGTCCCTCATCAGCGGCCATATTGGGCACCTCCCGTCCACCAGGCTGCAGACACCAAGGAGGCTACGGCCCTGGTGCAGTCTGTTCTGGAGTCCTGTGAATGGCTGATGAGGTCCTGGCAGAAGACGTTAGAGGGTGAGCAGGACTGGTGAGCATGGTGGCCACCTGGAAACGAAGCTCCGTCTAGAAAGGGCACAGCTCCTCGGCTGTACCCAGCTAGTGCCACCTAGAGATGCTGGCCAGAGGTGCCCGGTTCTCAGTATTTACAAGAGGCCTTTCAAATGGAGTTTCCTAATTTTGGAAGGTGGGCACCTAATTTGTAAAAAGAATGTGTGGGCTGAAGTGATAGTGGGCCACCTTTCTGTCACCTCTGGTGCAGCTGAGTAACCTGAGGCATTGTACAGAAGACTGGGGCTCCTCTTACCCTCGCCCTGTCACCCCAGCTCCCCTGCATGCTGAAAGGCCCCCAGGTGTAGGTCACATGGCCACATGTGCTGCACGTAGGGTAGCGAGTTCCAAGTCAGCCACCAAAGCACGACCAGAGTGCCTGGCGAGTGTGACACGTGAGTTTGGGGTTAATTAGGGTATGGACTTCTTGGTACTGATATTAGCATAAAAAGTCCATGCGCCTCTGCCTGTCACTCTGTCTAAAGAATGGTTCATGGGTTTTAAGCAATCAGCCCTTGATTGATTCTTTACTTCTTTTTAGGTGTTCAAAGTGACTCTAGACATTCCATAGAGTAAGGACTCAAAAATCAGAACTTCTGCGCTGTAGCTCTGCATTTGTGCTGAGTCTGGCTCAGCAGACAGTTGGTCTTTGCTTGCTGAAGAATGTAACATGAATTCAGTATGCATGTCCTTTTAGATGGGTTCCTCGTTTCTTGCACTTGCTAGACCTAGAGAAATAAAAACAACTCATACATGATGAATTGGAGAGCTCTATGTCTATCTACTGAAAGATCAAACTTCATCCCTCATTCCACGTGTTTGTATTTATTGCTTGTGTGCTTCATAATGTTTTGACAAATGCACACAGGTTAACCTACAACTTCTATCTGAACCTTTAGTTCATCTGACAGAGATGTGGAAATGCAGTGCCAGAGAACTTCCCAGCATCATCTCTACATGTGCGGATGTTAAAGAGTTCTCTCAAATCCAGTTCAAGCTGGCTTGACTCGCTCTTGAAAATTTTCCACAAGGGATGCTTGTAACAAAGACATAAGACACTGTGATCTGGAATTTCTTTCTCTTTGCAAAGTGGAAATCTAGCTGCCATGCATCAAAAGCAGAGGCATATTTTACCTCCCAAAAAGCTAATAAAGCAACACTTTTCTGTCAGACTCTGATAACACAGCCAGTGGCCCCACATAGGTGTGTGTTAGCATTAGGTCTGACACTCCTAGGATCCAGTGGACCAGCACACACAGAAGGGTTTTGCTTAATGGATATCCATGTGGCTATCTTTTTTCAGAGCAAAGTGTTCTGATTCACTCACATTAAGCAAGTAAGATCAGATACTAGAGGAAGAATGAAGACAAGTGTGGGTGTCTGGAGCAGCGGGGAGCATGTTTAGTGCAGGGTGTGGACAAGGACACCAAGAATGGGGTGCAGTAATGGTGCCAGCACTGGTCCAGCTCAGCAACCAACTCACCAAGCGTAAGCTGGGCCAACAAGCTATCGCTATGGAGAGGGTGAATTGAGTTCCAGAGATGCGGTCATTTAGTATGTGAAGTCTCTGCTCTCACATGTGATTCCTTATTTACCAGTGGAAATCCTGACTGCTCGTCAGAAGAAAGCAGAAGAGCTGAAGAGACTCACCGATCTGGCCAGTCAGATGGCAGAGCTGCAGCTGGCTGAACTCAGGGCGGAAATCAAGGTCAGTTCCGGCATGGGCCTGCCTGAGCCAGGTCAAAGGGCCGAGCCCGCCATGCTTGTCTGGCATCGACAGCACTGCTGTCCACCAGCCTCGCATCCCACAGCCAAGCCTTCCACAGGTAGAAATGGTGTGCAGAAGGGTGAAGCTCCACCTCACAGCTGTATTTGAGTGTAATATGGCTGGAAGGGCTGTGAGATCACATAGGAAAAGAACAAGCTCTCTTCCTAGGCAGCGGGACTAATCCAAACACAATGGATTCAACCACAAGTTACAGGGGGGATGGGGGTATCATTTTTATGCAATATAATTTATATGATTGTATATAAACACATAGATAAGTGTGAACTTAGTGTAGCAGCAAGGACTATGAAGCATATCCCCTGTGAAGACTTTTTTCTTCATCCTTTTCTTGCTTAATTGCTTTTTTATTAAGGTTGCTACCACAGTTATATACAAGGGGATGGAAAATATATGATTGTTTAAATTTTTTAATTACAGTCAGAGATACCTTGCCATTACCCCCCCTCAGTAGTGCACCGTGGTTGGACACACTTAGCCCATCATTCTGTACTTTCTGAAGCAGTTCTAGAAATCCTCATGTGTCTTTATGAGAGGTCAGTGCTGCGGCTGCGCACCATCCAGAGCAAAGCCGCTCACAAACACATGACAGTGCATCGTCAGCCACCTCGTTCTCCAGGTCTGGCCCCATTTGACCTCCGCGTCTTCCCCAATGTCAAAATAACCATGAAAAATAAACACTTTGAATCCACTCAGGACGTCAAGGCAGCCACAACAGCAAAAGACACTCACCAAAGAGAACTTCCAGAATGGCTGCAGAAACCGCAGGACAGTGGCGTGCGTGTGTTAGGACAGTGGCGTGCGTGTGTTGGGACAGTGGCGTGCGTGTGTTGGGACAGTGGCGTGCGCGTGTTAGGACAGTAGCGTGCGTGTGTTGGAACAGTGGCAACAGTGGCGTACGTGTGTTAGGACAGTGGCGTGCGCGTGTTAGGACAGTGGCGTGCGTGTGTTGGAACAGTGGGGAGTGCACGGCGTGTGTCTTTTACTACCATAAATGTTCTCAGATACTGCTTGTTAGAAGTGGCAGGGACTGACCTTGTCCAACTCCAGAACAGCATTCCTGGACAAATGCTGAGGGCAGGTCACCAGGAATAGTGTGACTTTCAGGAGGCACCTGCGGCGAGGCAGGACGGCTTGCCCTGGGTGTGGGAAGCAACGCTCCTGCTCTCCAGGGCACCACAGGGGTGAGTGACCTCTATGTACCCTTGGCCCTTGTGCCACCCAGTCTGGTTCAAATCCCAAGAGAGGCTGTGATTCACCTCCACTCGGGTAACACCATCATTGGCTTGCTGTGCAGACCCACCAAGATTGTGGGCACTGGGGTGCAGTTGCCAGAGAAAAAATGGGAACCAGGCTGGCAAGAAAAGTATTTACAACACAGTAGGAGGTTGCACTTTATAAAGTCCTCTTCTGTTTTCACCCAGTGTGCCACACATGCACTCATGTGCACACACACGCACACACACATACACAACTTCTAGGCAACTACAGCTCACTGAAGGGAGCCTTCTCTTGCCTTTGTACCCTCTTCTCTCTAGCCCCTCACCATGCTGAGCCCAGAGTTCCCCCAGCAGACCTGGGCTCCCCGAGTGTGCCCCTCCCCCACTGGCACTCCAGACTGGACTTCCGCTCCCACTTCCCCTTGGACGTCCCAGCACGGCACGTCAGCACACCAGGTGCGCCAGCGGCTCCTGACGGGGCTTCACGCCAGCCTAGCGAGCCGCACTCATCGTGAGATGGCGAGGCGCAGAGCCGGAGGGAGGCCGTCCAGCCTGGACTGCTGCGTCCGAGGCGGTGGACGAGCAGCAGCTCCCTGGCCCGCAGCAAGACGGAAGCCATAACTGTGCTGGCTACCTAATAATGTGAGCAGAGGAAAAGGAGACGATGTGTTCAGTGATTTTTCAGTGTTCCAGCACCCATGTCCCCTCTTATGTCACCTCCTGTTCCCACAGGGAGGAGATAGCTTCTTCCCTTTTTATTTCTGAAGCATCAGCCACGTGCCACCTGTACCTCCTCCAGTCTCTCCCAGCCCAGTGCTAACTTCCAGCAGCAAATGAGTGACAGTCACTTCTGCATTCTCACTGTCTCACCTACACACGGCTCTTCCATTAAACTGAATTTTCATGAACTGAAAAGCAGCCTTCCCCACCTCCTGTGACAGCACTGGAAACCCCACCCTAGACGATGTGTTCTGGACACTGAAAGCCCTGGGCTTCCTGCTTCTCTATTAAAATAGAGGCAGGTGTCTAGGACCGGGCACGTGTTTCACCTTGCTGGTTATAACCAAGCAGGCTCTTGGCCCCTCCTAGAAACCACTGCCAAGATGCAGCTCAGTCTGAGCTGGCAAGGGGTCCTGCAAGCTTACGGGTGAGTCCGGATGTAGCCTTGCTGCATCGCAGTTTTGTCCAAGTCTGAGCAGGAGAAAGAAATTCAAGTCCTACATGTGGTATCTCAAGACCCCGGGCCACACCGTCCCAGTGGCTGGGGCAGAGTGGACAAGTTTGCAGCTGGCTGGGGCGTCTCTCCACTGTGTGGCCCTGTTTCCTTCTCTCTGCAGCACTTTGTCAGTGAGCGGAAATATGATGAAGAGCTGGGGAAGGCGGCCCGCTTCTCCTGTGATATCGAAGAGCTGAAGGCCCAAATCATGCTCTGCGGGGAAAGTGAGTTTTGTACCCCTGCTAAGGCTTCTGCGGCAAGCTCAGTGCTATCAGGTTGCTGTGGGGATGTCTATAGTGTTGTCCCCAGGGCTGACAGCAAGTCTGGAGAGACAGAAGGGTCTAAGGCAAGACAGGAGTCTTAGAAATGCCAGGGTTTGAACTTAGACTCTCCCAGTGCCACTGCCCATCTGTAAATCCCCAGGATTTCTGAAGGCGAACACAGTAGGTCAGGGTGGATACCTGCTGCAGACTTTGCCAGGTAGCGCCCGGTGCACCGCCCCGTGACTTCACAGTCCAAGCCCCACAGAGATGTCCTCCGTCCTTGAATCTAGAACTGCAGCTGCAGTGGGACACAACCCGGCTGTCCTTTGAGGGCCCAGGCCCTGGGCTCCCTGCAGCAGGTCCCCTCTGCTAGGGAAGCAGAGACAACGAAAGACTGCCTGAGTTGTGAGCGTTAGTCTTGTCCCTTCTTAGCCTCACAGAGGCGACTTATCTGCAACAGAACTGGCTGCCGCCTTCCCCAGAAGGCCAGGTGGACACCCGCGTCGTTGTGGCAGTTCAGCTGCTTCTCAGCACGCCGCGGTGCTCCGGGCCACCCTGTCCACGCTCCAAGGCCGTTAGCTTCCCTGCCTCTGACCCACTTCTCCTGCCCCTCTCCTTCACACTGTGTTGGGAAGACCTTGCCTTCGTGCCACTCTCCCTACTCAGTCACAGCTGGAAGTTTAGCTGCATGTCCAGGTTTCCATCCTGCTGGGTGACAAGCAAGACACTGGCCCTGTGTGACCGTGTCACCCTTCCCCCAGGTGCTGTCTGGCAGGAGAGGCTGCCCTGCCAGCTTCCTGGTGTCCGTCCAATGACAGGCAGCAACCACCAGGCCTTCCTGTCAGGTCTCCGGGCGGAGTGTTGTCGAGGTTCCCTGGTTATGTCTGCACAGCCCCGAATCACAGCCCTGTAACGTGAAAGGACGGGGGCTGTGCCTCTGTCCTCCCCTCTCTGGTGTTCTGTGGCCCCACTAGTCACTCCTGAGCCTCTCGGAGAGCCCCGGATTCAGTCTGATCCAACAGTGCAGCAGAGAAAATTGCTCTCAGAGATAGTGACAGTTTCAAGATCCGGAGGCAAAGGTCTTGCTGCCCGCCTGCACCATGAGAGGGAAGTCACACACTGTCCTCAGACAGGCCCCTCTGACCAGCTCGCACAACGACAAAGACAGGACCCTGTCTTTCCCAGCAGCAGGAGTGGCGGTAATGACTGTGGCACACGGACCTGCGTTCCCAGGCAGCTCAGTCCTCACCCTCTTGTCCCATACTCTGCGGGCTGTGCATGGCATCTGTGCAGATCTGACAAGCAGCCCGAGGGGCTCAGCGCCGGGACCCTGAGGCAGCCTGCCTGTGTGGGCCAGGACGAGCCAGCCCCAGGCTCAGGCGTCTTCCTCGCGTGGTGGTGCTCAGCTCCACAGTGAGCTGCTCCCATCTGCCTGGCCGCTGCCCTGTCTGAAGTTGTGCTCCATCAGCGATTCTCACAGGGTAGTGCGCCGAGGTCCCCGGGCCCCACGTCCCTTCCCAGCAGGTCTCGATGCCCTGGCCACCCTAGTGTAACCCTGCCCTCTCCCACCGCGTTCTCACAGGGTCGTGCACTCACCAGGCCCCGAGGCCCTTCCCCAGCAGGTCTCGACGCCCTAGCCATCCTAATGTAACCCTGTGACTTTCCCACCGCAGTCACGCACCCAAAGAACAGCTACTCCTCACGGACCCCCTGCAGCTCCCTGCTGCCTCTGCTCAGCGCCCATGCAGCCGCCTCTGGGAGACAGAGCGGCTTCAGCCGGAAGTCAGCCAACCACAGCAAGGGCCCCGAGGGTAAAGCCGCCAACCCGAAACTGGTGAGTGGCCCTCCCAGTGCCACAGAGCCTTCTCAGCAGGCCATGCCGGCTGCCAAGCAGGTGAGCCGCACTGGGGCGCTGCAGGCCCGGGGTGGGAGGGGAAGTCCCTGGGAAGTCCCTGCTGCGCCCCACGTCCGCCTCAGCATGCCCTTGATTGTCACAGACCCAGGAACAAAGTTCAGTCCAGGCTCAGCGTCAGGGAGAAGAAACCTCGCATTCGTTTTCTCTAAGATCATTTAATTCCCGCTCAGTGCTTAGTATCAGGAAAAGGTTACTGTCAGGTAGATTTTTGCATTTCAGCAAATGCAGTGTGATGCATTTCAGAATGACGTGCCTCCTGCCCACCCAGTGAGGGCTCTGAAAGTAAAGCTTCCGAGGGACAGTCTTCCTTCCCCCCTCATCACTGTCCCTGCGAGCTGCGTTTCTCTCGTGGTCAGAAGAGCATGAAAGGAGACTTGACGGGACAGGCGCGACCTGTTGCGCAGCTGCCTGTGTCAGGCACTTTCCTCTCCTGCTGAGCTGAAATGCATCTTCACGGCTTCAAGATCATGGTCGGGTCTGTTGTACTTGCAGACTACATTCCTCTGCGCGCTGACAGTTTTTGCTCATTACTAGACCCCAGGCTAAAATCGAGTCTACCATTTAGTTTGTTGCCCTTTCACAGTTTTTTAAGGCAAAAAAAAAAAAAAAAGCGTAAAAGAGCGAGGGCTAGAGATACACCTTAGTGGTAGAGCACTGCATATAGCACGTGCAGAAGCATCCCCAGCACCACAAAATAAAACTTAAATTTAAAAAATAAAAGCAAAGGACACCAGACTGATGCTGTGCAGTGGGCTGCCTTTCAGCTTCCGCTGTAGCATGCTCACTGATGACCAGCACAGGTTGAAATCCCTTCTCTACCTAAGGTGAATGCTGTAGGCCCAGGCAGAAGCCCTGTGCAGCCTGGCACAGCCCTCCCCACAGAGCAAGGCGCCCAGAGAGGTCCATGCAACCACCCAGAGCCTGGTTACGGGGCTTCAGTGGATCCTACACATATACCACCAAGCTGTGCGTTGTACCTCATCTCAGTAACACAGGTTGGTGCTGAGAGCAGGTCTGCGCTCATATGATGGCCTCCTCAGGAACATGGTCAGAAGTCAGCAGGCAACAGGGATGGCCTCACTGTTTCCCAGTGGTGGAGCAGGGCTCACACTCATCCAGGGAAGCAAGTCTCAGCAACTCTCTGGTAAGTGAGACAGTGCAGGTGCGGCGCCTCACCAGGCCTGGTGCTCAGTTCTCAGTGAGTCTCGGTGCTGACCCCACAGAGCCCAGGCCTCCTGCCGTGTGGTCCCGACAGCCTTCATCCTTGAGTCCCCACACTCATCATCACACACTCGCCAGAGCCTTGCTCGAGGGTGACTTCTGAGTCCAGGTTTTCAAAACTGGTTGGCTGAGAATTGCAATAAATTCAGAGAAAGAACTACTCACTGCTATAAATACATGTGTTACCCACACATTTCACACGAGCCACCAAATTACCTCATTTTTGTATTTTCCCTGGGTAATATTGCTGAACTGTAGTATTTGTATTAAAATAGAAAAACTACTTAAAGAAAAATTACAGGCAGAATTTCTCTTCATAAATCTGATTAAAATTCATATACATAGTCTGTATAGAATGTCTCAGAAATCTTCCTGATAGGGCCAGGGATTTAGCTCAGTGGTTCCAGCGCCTGCCTTGCAAGCACAAGGTCCCAGGTTTGATCCCCGGTACCTGCATACAACAATGCCAGGCATGGAGACTCATGCCCACCAGCAATCAGAACCACATACCACAGTGCCAGGCATAGTGGTTCCCACCTATAATCCCAGCACTTGGCAGGCAGAGGCAGGAGGAATGTTGTAAGTTCAAGGCCAAGCTCAGGGCCAGCCTAAACTACAAAAAAATCTGCTCAAAAAAAATCTTCCGGTAAAGAGACATCATTGACTTCTGTCCATTTTGTTTTGCTGTATTTCCAGCGTACTTTATGGGTTGTCTTTGGCCTAGAGTCTAAGTTACTTTCTTGATTCAGGGACACAAGACCCAATGCCCATTAAGTTAAAGGAGGAAGGTCTTATTTTGGCTCACAGTCTGTAGAGATGGCAGCCTACAGTCAGCTTGTTTCAAGGCAGGTGGCACAGAGGGGCATCACAGAATGGCAGGGCAGGCAGGAGGCAGCAGCCATCAAGGGAGGAGGTAAATGTAAGTTTCAGGCCACGTCCCAGTGAGCACCTTTTCCAAGGCTTCACTCATCAGTGAACTAGGCCAGTATCTCATACCCATGATCTAGTCACCCCAGAAAGCTCCACCTGGGAGTGTGCAAGGCTTTGGGGACATCTACATGTAAACCATGATTGTCTCTTGCTTGTTACTCTCTCTTCCCATCGTTTGCTTGTAGCTCTGCTGCAGGGATAGCCCCTGTTGTGTGCAGGGCAGGGGTCCCACCTGCGTGGCCTCTTGTGTGCTGTCATGTTCTTCCAGGGTACAAGAAACTCGCGAGTGGCCTGGAGAGTGGCTTCCCTCATGTCTGTGGTTTGCTGGCATCTAGCACTTATCTGTTCTTTTTTGCAGAACGGACATTCCAGCCAAAGACGGAGATTTAATCCCCAGTACCACAACAACAGGATGAACGGGTCCACCAAGTCACAGGGCAGCAGTAACGAAGCTGACACTGCGGTGAAGGGCAGCGCCCGACACGAACACAGAAGACAGCCTCACAACGGCTTCCGTCCCAAGAACAAAGGCGGCACCAAAAATCAGGAGCCTCCCTTGGGGCCAAAGCCCCCCGAGGCCCTGACCAATTCTGAAAAGCCACCACGGCGAAGGCAGCATGCTGCAGACAGCTCGGAGGCCAGGCCTTTCCGGGGCGGCGTGGGCCGTGTCTCACAGTGCAGCCTCTGTCCCACGAGAATAGAAGTGTCACCTGACGCCGCGGTCCTCTCTGTCCCTGCTGTGACACTGGTGGCCTGAGTGAGGAAAGAGCAGTCCTCACTCAGTTCGGTTCCCTGCCCGAGGTGCTGACCCACGTCGCTGCCAAAAGAGAAATCAATCAATATACAGACCCCATATGTTGTGTAACCCTCTTGTAATCATTTTTACTAATTCCAGTACTCAGCTCTGCTTGCTTTGTAACCTCCATGGCTTTGCTTGATCTGTTGGCGCTCCCTCTCATCAAGACTGTAGCATTTAGCCAGGCAGTATTTACCATTCGTAGGAATCCGCAGTGTGGCCGGAGACCTGGGCGGTAGCCGTGACCTCACTCTACTGATGGTCACTGTTAGCAAGTTCATGTGGAAACAAACCCCTAACCATCAGACAAACGTGGTCTGCTGAGACACATGCGCTTTTGTAGAATTTCACATCTGGTGTTTTTCTGGAAAATATATATATATACATATATTGCTTTATTTGAAACAAATTAAAATATGCTGCATTTGCTGCCTGACTTGCTTCTTTTATTGGTGCCTTTTTACCAAATGTGCTCTGTGGTACTTGCAAGAAAATGTAGTTACCGAGCAGTTTCCATGCAGAGCTGTTCATAGTATTCCCTGGATATATATACACCCTTTCAGAAAAAAACAGACGCTTCAGTCACAGACAGGCAGATGGCCATAGACCTCAGTTGTGGCTCCCACACAGCAGCTAGAAACCTAGGTTCCAGGGGACAAATCTCACCTCAGCCTGGCTTAAACAATGGGGTATCTGGTGCTCCGTGACAGGGAGGCCTCGAGTCCACCTTGCTCAGCCCCTTCCTCCCTGGGCCGACACTGTACTCAGAAGCGTGCCCGTGGGCCACCTCCTGGGCCTGGAGTCTCACCTGCGTTGCTGGGTGCTTCTGTACTGTGAGTCCTTGTCCCAAAGCCGAGAGGATCTCACAGGCTGAAACCTAGCCCATCCCCGGCATCTAACAGCAACTCGCCTGAACCCAAGGAGTCCGAGCCCCTGTGGAGCCAGCACCCCAGACTCTCGGTCCAACAGCAGCCCACACATCAAGCAGCAGGCGCCTGGGCACGGTGGCAGGCGCCCTCCAGGCACTGCTGGCCACTTCCCACCACAGCGCTGCCGCTCAGCTCGGTGCTGACCGAGTCCGGGCAGCCCGGACCCACCGAGTCCTCGCACAGCGAGGCGGCGGAGCCCACCAGCCACACACATCCACGGCTCCTCGTGCCTGGCGCAGGAAGCTACGCTCTCTCTTCAGCGCTGAGACTGAACAGGAATTCGGAAGGGTAAGTCACACTGCAGGTTGGAAGGGAGAGTTGTTCGTCCAAATAAGAAAGATGATGCTGAGGGCCGCAGTCTGTTGACCCATCCGAGGCCCTGGGTTTACGTTATAAACTCAGGAGGACTTGGTACTTTTGCTGTAGTAATACTTTACCCACCCCGGAAGGATACCAGTTTCAGCTTGATAGCTTGACCGGTGATCAGACCATTCTTACAGCTGGAAAAATGAAAGTTGGCATGCTGGGTCAAGAGCAGCTCCTCACCTAGCCTCAGGCTCCCGCGCTGCCCAGGATGAAGGGAGCCGGCCCCTACTCAAGGAGGGCAGTGCCCCCAGGGAACCCGAGAGAAGCCAGCTCAGGCCGACGGCATTTTACCTAGATTTTTGCCTTAGACTCTGGGCATGTGAGCATTTTCTATTTGCATCTTGTAAACAATAATTTAAATATTTTAGTGCAGATGCCTGCCTTTCAAATACTCCTTCACACACCCCCGTCTGCTCTCTCGTGGAGCGTTTCTTTCATCCCGGAGTGTCGGTGACTGTTTGTGGTGTAGGGTCTGGGATCGCCGAAGACAGGAATGAACGGAGTCGGAATGGACAGACAACACACGAACACAAGAGAGGTTGTGATGTTGTTGTAAATTTATTAGGCCTTTTGTGTTTTTTTTATATATGATTTTTTAGCTTTGTAAAATAAGGGTGATTGTTATAGGTTGACAAAAGTTTAAGGAAAAAACAAGAACAGAAACAGAGTAGTGATTAATCATTTTGACATTGTGTAAGGTCGTGTGAGACAGTGATGATTTTTTCAT
>PVIR01018595.1:0-33010 GCA_004026965.1 Petromus typicus | reverse complement strand
AACTTTATAGACACTTGCTGTGAACCACCTTGCTTTTTACCCCGATCAAATAACCTCCCCCCCTCTGGAGATTTGTGTTTCAATCCCTGCAAAGGAGCAGTGAGCGGAAGCAGGATATTGAGTCTCATTAAGTTTCTTTGCTGTGTCAGTCCTCTCTCCCAGAGGGGGCTGCAGGATGCTCCTCCGAATACGCACCCCCCTCACAAGTTGTCAGCTCCTTTCTTTCAGCATACAGCCTTGGCTAAGGATGTATTCAGAAGGATTTTTTAAAAGCCTCCTCAAATAACTCTTTACAGACTTTCTCAAAGCATGTCTGGGATGGCACAAGGTTGTAATGGCTCTGGAGTCAGCTTTCTCTTGCTAATGAGGTTCCAGTTCAGCGCTTTTCGCCAGCACCTTGCAGTTAACAATGGGGGGTGGACCCCATGTCTGCCTCATTTCATTTTCCTGAGTTGACGTCATTCTTTGTCCTGAGTTTTGTCCTCACTGTCTGGTGGTGTCGCCTTCAGCTTTGCCACGGATGCTTCCCTAGTTCTCCTGCTCAGACTTGGCTTCACGTTGTGTCTCCACACTGCGCTTCGAATCTCAGGAGCTATTTGTTCAATCCTAAGAGCATCCATGCTCTGCCCTGCTCCTGGGCCTGGTACTGCTCTGAGCAACTTTGTTTAAAATGTGCAGTGGTCTAGGTCTCCCTAATTCTGAGACTTAACTGTTTTAATAACTTTCATAATACAACATATTGGACTCTGGTCTTGGTGCCTCTTCTAGTATAAAATAATTTGTGTACCAGGCACAATTGTGAATGCTTATTGAATTGTATAATAACTCTATAGAGGCAATCACTGGTATTGGCTTTATTTTAAAGATGATGGAATGAAAGAGAGTGGTTAAATCACTTTCCAAGCACCACTTATATAGAGAGCAATAGAGCTAGGCCTGTAAACTGATTACCGTGAGGCCTTCACAGTCACCTCCTCTGGGGTCAAGATGAACAGGACACCAGGGCATAACAAACTTGCTAGGAAAGCAGGCGTGATGTGTTAATTACAAGGTTCCAGGACTCATGCCTGAAACCCTTTCCAAAGCCCTGCACTTGGAAGCGACCCAACAGTGCTGTCTTCAGTTCTTCTTGTGAGAACTTGAGCAGGGTTTTGATAGGCTAGGAAGATAGGGTGGCCGAGACTTGATGTCAGCTGGAGCAGTGGGAGATACAGAAAGGACACCTGCCCTTGTGCTCAGGGCCATTGTGTTCTCACTTCATGCTTTCTCTACATCTGGTAGAGTTCACTTCTTTCCCTACTTTTACTAGGTCTGAACTTGCTCTGCAGAGCATGTTACATTTCCTACCTTAAATAAATATAAAGCCTTGCTACCTTTTGCACTTTTTGCCTAATTCTTTGTCCAGTTCTTTGTTCAAGACAAGCAGAATCTGGTAACCACTTCTAAAAGTAGACTTTAGCATCCCAAAACCTATTAACAAGCCCAAGAGAAGGAATCACTTGCTTAGTGAGGCCTTTGGAGCGCCGCATCAACTCCAATCGGCTCCTATCTTGACGTCCTCGTGGATCCTCACTTTCCCCCCAGGGAGATCTGCTTCCTGTTCTCCATCACTCCTCTGCCCTTTCCCATCCACTCCTGGGCCACCTCTTCCTTCAATGCTTTCCCTTTGTCTTCCTACCCAACTGAAATATGACCTTGCTTTCTTTCCAAATTCATTCCTAGTTCATCTGTTCTAAGAAACTTTCCTAGTCTTACCTGATCTTGCCCTTCTCCCAATTTAAGTTTACTTGTGGGTTTCCTGCAGGTGGGGGCGCAAGGCAAGTGGGGGACCAACTGAGCTCCTAGGTAGGTGACACTGGAGACTGCACTTCTGATAGAATCTTGATCCCAGGTGGGACATTTCCCTTAAAGACCCAAGACTCTGTTACTCTAGTACCTCATTCACTTCTTCGGACTTCTATGAGCATGACACTACCTTAAAATAGAAGAAATGCTAATATGACAAGATGCAATAATTTCTCCTTTCATAACTGTAATCCAGTTTGGGTTGATAGGAGCAAGTCATTAGAGTCTTGGCAGAGGCATCATGGTCTAGGTTAGAGGAAAAAAAGAAGGTCAAATATTCTTGAGTTTGACTATAAAGGATGTGTTCATTTTGAAGATAAATTTTCAAAACTAAAAGATACCATAAAATAATGATAAAGAAAGAATATTTGGAATTTCATAAAGCAAACTGTGTGCAGTAAACATGACCAGTAAAAATGATAATATAAATTGTGATCAAAATAGGAAGAACCTTTGTTATCAGAGATCACACGAAAGAATGAGTCATGAGGATTGGGGTTGTAGCTCAGAGGTAGAGGGCTTGCCTATCATATTCAAGGCCTCGTATTTGATCCCCAGCAACACATAGCAAAATAAATCCTAAGTATTTGAGAATAAGGAGTCCGGAGTTTATAGTGCATGAATTGGGAAACCTTTGAAGCTTTTTAAGGCAGGAAGGAAAATGATTAGAATTAATTCCAAGGCTTTGTCATGCAATGGATAGTACATTGGACTTCCAACAAGCATGGAGAGAGAAGTAATGCCAATAGCCAGGTGGAGAAGTCGAGGTGTTAAGCAGCTACTAAACAGATCACCAAGGCTTGGCAGAAATCTAAGCAGAGAAATGATAGCCTAAGCAAAGGCCATCACAGTAGGAATGAATGTGAGAGGTGTTTTATTGGTATACTAAATGTACTTGCAACTTGATTGCATATAGAAATGGAAGGAGTAAAGATGAGTCCAGGACATCAGAAATAGGAAAATAGGAGGAATTTAGATTTTGGTAAATGGGATGTGATGAGTTGGAGTCCACTGAGTGTGAAGTGGTTACTTGCAGAGTTTTTAAACATACAGTTTGGAATAGTGGCACGAGTTTGAGTAACACAGGCCTTGTGGACCTTGGTAGCAAATCACACACTAGCCTGTTAAAGATTTGTCTTTTACCTCCCACACAAGCCAAAGATAGATTTTCCCGAGGCTAGATATTTCTTAATCTGCTTATCCAGGCAAAGCCCATGTGGTCGACAAGCACTACTATCTTGGTGTCCTGTTTCAGTTCAAAGATTTCTTTTTTTCTTTCCATGCTCAGCCTGATCTCTCTGCCAGAATCCTAAACCACAAGGGAGAAAGCTCTCAGCTTCCATTCACACATTCGCACTCTTCTCTTTCCCTTCCCTCCTTCTCCCTCCCTTTCCTCCTCCTCTTTCCTCTCTTTCCCCTCTAGGTTTGAACCTAGGGCCTTACTTATTCTAGGTGAATGTCTTATCCCTGAGCTATAGCCCTAGTCCACACTTTGTTTTTTAATGTTACTCACAGAGTGACTTTTCCAATGTGCTAGAAATTCCTCCAAGCTGCTTACTGCTCCTTTATTAATTAAATCTGGCACCTCTGCCCTTTCTTTGGAAAAATTCTCCCATTCCCTTCTCTTCCCTATGGAAAAATCCCAAGGAACCGGGAATTTCTGTTTGCCTCTCTTTTGACATCGATGACCTTGATACTGATTGGCATGAGTGACAGCTTTCATATCAGAGCTGTTTTCCCAGAATAAACATGCTGTTGATTTTCTCAGCCCACCCAGTTGGGAATAAATCCTTAACGATATGCAACCTTGCTAAGCTTTATTCTTCCATCTTTGTAAGACTTTTGTGTTTTGGCGGTTTGTGGTATATCAGTGAATTGTCTCTGATTTGAAGAAAACACAGATAGAAAAGGAAGAACGATAAGAGGGGAAGATTCTAGGGCTAGTCACTTTCCCCCATCATAAACATTTTAGATGTTCAACTATCACAAAAATACTCACATCTTTGGGCTCCCTTCATATTCAGTCTCTGGGAGAGAAAAATCAGTTTAGTCTGAAAGCATTTACTAAGCATCTACTAGAAGCCAGATAAAAGCTCAAGAGATATAAGGTGTGACAACCCACAAAGAACCCCAATGTTGAAAGGAAAGACAAATATGTAATTAAAATTGGGACCTCAAAATAAAATAGTTCACAAATGTAGACGATTTAGAATCTGAACAAAGATTCACCTCTCTAATATAAGGCAGAGTACTCAGAGATGGACACCTTAGTAGGATTTTGAAAGAAAACCTAAGAGATACAAGACACTCTAGATAAGGAATACCTACGGGCAAAAGAATGTAACAGCACAAAACATTTACAGAACCATGACACGTCCTGTCTTACTGAAGAACTCAAGGAAGATGTTTGTGGGTGGAGAGCAGGAGGGTCAGGTGGTTTCCAGAAGAGGCAGGCAAAAAAATAAACATAATTCTATAAAGTACCTTGTAAACCACACTAAGGACTTGTTCTTTTTTAAGGCTTAAAATATTTGTGACATATATATCATAACATTCATGATAGAGAATTTATACCTATACATAATATATCATAATTTTCCCATATTCCTTTCCCTTCCCTTCAGTTCTTCTTTCCCTCTCCCTACACAAATCTTTATTTCTACTTTTTCCTTACATTCTTTTTCATCCCTATTCTCTCCCTTTCCTCCTCTTCCTTGTCCTTTTTCTGTTTCCCATTTGAACATTCTGGATATAGATATTGGGAAGTAGAAGTTTGTTCTTTGTTCTGCAGGTCAAAGGGAGACAATGAGAGATTCTTAAGAACTTAACATTTGCTGGTCCCAGGAGAAAGAGAGGTGTTCAATTTTGGGTAAGTTAAATTTGAGGTTCTTATTTAAACTGATTCAATGAGGATATATCCAAACTGAACTACCCAGTAGGGATACATGAGGTTGGAATTGAGGAGGTTTAGAAAGGAAATGCAGAGAGGGGAATTGTTACAGGAGTAGTAATTGAATCAACATAACAATGAGCTCCTCCAAGGAGAGCGACTGGAGTCAGAGTCAGAGATCTGGACAGCCCGCCCGGGCACCATCAACAGACAAAAGGCAAGAAAAGAGAGAGAAGCTTGTGCGAGAGATCAAGGAGGACGTCAAGAGTGTGAAGGAAAGTAAATACAGCACGGAGTCAGACAAGTCAAGGCCCATTTCATGAAGAGAAGTAGTCACCCAAGTTGAACATAAAGGAGCAAAGCAAGTTTGTGGGCTGGAAAGTCTCAGCACATCTAAGATTCTGATGATGGGAGAGTCGCGATGGAGAACTAGTCGGTGGCAGCCAGAATGAGGCAAGGTGAGAAGTGAAAGAAAGGCAACAAAATACAGATGACATTAGGAGTCTTCTCCTTAAAAAACTGAATAGTATAGAGAAGTGGGGAAAATCAAATCAAGGGAGTTTGTTTGTTGTAATATTTGAGAAACCTGAACCTGTTTTGTGACTCTAGGAAGGAGGAAGTCTTAAAAAAAAAAAGGAGGTGGGGCTGAGGATTTAGCTCAGTGGTTCTGGTGCCTGTCTTGCAAGCTCAAGGACCTGGGTTCGATCCCTGGTAACCACATACCATACTGGGCGTGGAGACTCACCCCAGCAGCAACCAGTACCACATACCACAGTGCTGGGCGTGGTGGCTCACGCCTGTAATCCCAGCACTCCGGAGGCAGAGGGAGGAGGATTGCGAGATGTGAGTTTGAGGCTGAGCTGAGGGCCACCCTGAACCAGAAAGCGAGACCCTGTCTCAAGAAACCTTAAAAAAAAAAAAAAAAAAAGAGGTGAAGATACATGAAAGCAACGGGAAGTTGAAACAATAGACAGTTTGGTTCCTGGGCATACCATCAAGGGCAAGAAGGAGGCTGGAGCCCAGGCAGGAAGGACTGCCCTTCTTCCAACAGGTGTAGGAGAGAACAAGGCCATTGACACAATAATGTCGTGAGAGCCGAGGGAGAAGGTGGAAAGGAGATAAAATCGATCTTCTCAGGTGCATGGGAGATAATTGGGTGAAATCACATTTCAACTTCTTGACCTGGCATTATTGTGATGGAAATCTCTATATAATAAAAGCTTTCCAAACTCTGGCTACTTGCCCACATAAACTATGGTCAAAGAATGTGGGTGGTTCTGGGAGGTCGTGTGAAGGAGACATTGCCAATACTGGAAAAGTGCTGCAAAAAGAAAATAAAAATTATTTGAAGCTGGAGTTGTCATCACTGTGTAGACAGATACCTCTTACATTACATCTCTTGATTCTTCCCCAGTCTTCTGCTCACATCACTTAAAAATTAGCCATAGTTAAATATGCTTTTGGATAGGCCAGCTGGGCACAGTCACGCACAGTAAGTAGAAGTATCCCCTGCACACATTGTAGACCTCCCCTGCCCTTATGGTTCACGCATCTTTACCAGAGCTCCTATCTGGAGATCAAAGCTAGGATCACATACTAAAAGATAAGTTTGGTACAACAAGAGGATTTCTCAATTTATATCAACTTTCATCCCAAAGAGTTAAAGAGTTGCTATATCCTCCTCAGAACCAGTTCCACATCAGAGGGTGAAGTCAGATTGACACTACTACCTTCAGCTTTCCTGTTTCATTTTCTTTCTTTTCTCAGCAACTGTGTCTTCTTTTCTTCTTCAGATGTGTGAAGAAACATGAAAACTTCTAGCATGAAAACTCACCTCAGCGTAGGGTCTGAAATGACGTTAGTCACTTGCACCCTAAAGTAACTGTAAGCAATTGTGCTTTCCCCCCAAGGCACACGGATACTGACTTACCTTTTTGTTGTAGTTAAGATTGTCATTCTTGTTAAAAGAGATTGGACCTCAGAGACAGAGAGGGTTTGAGAGACCAAAACCTTTCTTAGCATACCAGACCCTCTTTAGGAAAGTTGCTGGCCTATTCTTCCTGGAACTTGGCAAACGAAATCATGTTTATAGTGATAAAGTTCTATATCAAGGAGATCATCTACCCCTGGGTGTAAAACAGGAGGACTCAGCCTCTGTGGCCACTGCTATAGCCCTTGGTCTGTCCTCCTAAACCTTTCAATTGTATGACAGGGTGCCCAGCCAATTTTATGGAGTGACAGACAATAACTTTGAAAATTTCTCTTTGTGGCATCCTCTTCAGCTTCCTTCATTATAATTCCTTGTTGATGTAAACATGGCTGTAGTATAGTGTAAATCCATGGAGAGAAATGCAGTTGCTAGCAAAAAGAAATGAATCAGTCTTAAAAGAGGAAGTGGAGAGACGTGAAAGAAAGGAGTAACTGAATGAATAAACATTTTGGTCCCTGAAGTTGCAAGGAAGGTATAGGTTGGGATAAGATCAAGGGCAAGAAGGAGGTGTGGTTCTGGGCAGCAGGAAGGGGAACCCCCTTTGCTGAAGCCTGTGGCCGCTGGTGGCTCTGGCCCTTTAACTGCACCTGAGCACCTTTGGATCTGTCATTCAGGAACTGCAGCAGGGTCCTTGTGTAGAACACTTCATTTAAACTTCATCTGGAGGCAAATAGCTGTGTCTTGGAAAAGTCTGGCTCCTCTAACCTTGTTCCATGCATAGTTCTATATCAAGGGATGAAAAATTGGAGCTGACATCATGTGGATTATTTATATGGATAAAGTCCCACCAGGCTTCGCATGATGTACTACAAGCACTTGCTATTCTGCTCCTCTGGCCCTAGGAAAACCAATTGCAGTTGACACAGTAATCAGTTGCCCCCGAGAATATGGTTCCTTTAAAATTTTTCAGATACTCCAGTGGGAAGACCACAGAGCTTGGAGCTCAGACTCCAGCCTCTGAGATTCTGTGACTCAGCAGCTCTGAGACAAACACTGGAGTCAACGTCCAAAATAGGACCTTAGTTAGACTGATAGTTCACCCCCAAAGAGGACTTGTCTCTCTGTCCTTGAAGGGTATGTTGGCTGGAAGGCAGCCACAAATGATGGAGAGATGACCTCAAAAGGTGAGGCCTGAAGAAAAGAAACACACAGAAGTGTAGAATTTCCTTTACTACCTTTTCCTTTTTACTGAGGAAATTTGGGAAACAAAGAAAAGCATAAAGACAAAAACTAAAATTGCTAAAAAGAATAAAACCAACTAAAATTATTCCTTCTATCTACCTATATCATTCTGGTATATATTTTAGCCTTTTGTATATTTTACAAAATGAAAACGTATCATGTATACAGTTTTATGTCTTGAACTATACATTATATCATGAATGTAACAAATTTACCCATAGTGACATGAACTCACTGGTGTAGAAACATGAGGTGCCTTTAGTTTTTCAAGAATTGCCTACTTCTCTGCCATGTCAAATCTCCCTCAGCCACTGGGGAAAATACCTCCTGAAAAAAAAAGCTCAGTCTAATTCTGTAACTTTTCAGTTACATTCAGTTATTAAAGTGGCCTCATTTTGATTATTAAGCCTAGTCTGTGGCATTAAAATATAATGTCCTATCAGACTGAGTCAAAGATCTCTTCAGCTCTTCCCTTCATCTTAAGGGATGTGCTGGATGTGCAGCATGTACTCTAAAGCAAAGATGGGGAAGAGGACATGGTCTCTTCCTTCTCACATATTCCCTATCCTTACATTCTGCTGTATGTGGATATACAGAAGATAAAAGGGAACCAACCAAACAAACAAACAAACAAAAAACAATTGAGAACTCTGTTCAGGGGACTGCTTTTAGCAAGTAGTTTCTCCTTGCTGTTCATCATTACCATTATCTAGCTTAGTCATTGAGTCTATATGGATGGGCAAAGGACTCCATGAATCTTCCTAATGAGTAGTCAACATCCTGGGATGTAGCTCAGTGACACTGTGCATCTACCTGGCAATCACAAGGTCCTGAGTTCAACCCCTGGTACCACAAATAAAATTAAACAAAACAATATCACCAGCCATGCAGTCTAGGAATGTAGCTCAGTGGTTCCCCACCTGCCTAGAAAGTACAAGGTCCTGAGTTCTATCCCCCAGTCCTCCTCCTCTGCCAAAAAAAGATGGGTGGCCTATCCTCATTTCAGCATCCATGCCATGCTCATACACACCTTTTATGCCTTTACTCTATGGCCAATATGTGTAGGAAGTATGGAGAGAACTCTCAAGATGGTGGTCCTGGCTACAGGACACAAAACCTCCTCTGCAATGTTCTGTCCACAGCTATGGCAGAACTTGAAAATTAGATTCTCCCTTTTGGATTCAGCTCCAACATTTGTAAACCATTCTCCAGACCCCTTCCTTTGACTTAAAGATGGTGTAAGGTAGCTTCATCTCCACCTTTTCTTCCATGATGAGAAA
The DNA here is from genome assembly GCA_004026965.1 of Petromus typicus. NCBI lineage: Eukaryota > Metazoa > Chordata > Mammalia > Rodentia > Petromuridae > Petromus > Petromus typicus. The sequence goes on along the minus strand of PVIR01018595.1, from coordinate 23,823 downwards.
TAGAGTGCATAAACTTTATTGTAAATACTATCCTCTCTATAAAAGTACCTCTACATCTTCATGATAAAAATTACCGGTTATCAGTTCAATTTTGTCAAGTCTGTCAGTATCAGGAGTCTCAAGATCAAAAATCAGATCCCTATAATATTTAATTGCTTTCTGTAGTTCTCTGTGCTTGCAGCAAATGCACTCATTCCCATCGGTAAATCCTTTGGTCGATACCATCCAATCACAAAGGCACTTTGGAAGCATCTTTTCATGGCTATTTATTCTCTTGTATAGATTACCATACTGTTAAATATTTAAGTTTGTTCTCTGTTTATATTCTAAAATGTTGTGATAAACATCTTTATTCCTATTTTGGGAAGTTTTCTTAGGATTATAGCTAATGGTTTTCAAGCACATTTCATATTTTGGCATTTTGTTAAGCATTTACAAACTTTACCTTATTTAATCCTTGTTAGATGTAGGTATAATTATAGGTGACACATACATATAGACAGAATTGAGTCATTCCATAAATAGAGCTGTTAGTCAGGCAGTGTCCTCCTTCATGTCTGCCTTCTCTCACAAGTTCTGAAACTTGCTATGCAACCTTAGTGACTTGGTGAAAGATGGACCGTGCAACTCCTCACATGGGCTGAGCAAGTCTCTTGGCTGCCAACATCCTGTTCTCAGGTTCCAGGTGGTCCTTCTTTCCAGGAATAGAATATGAAGTGCAGGCTATGACCCAAAAAAGAGTCAAGGAAAGTCCCAAGATCTCACCACACCATCTCCTGGGGCGTGAAATGCATAGCCCTCTCCAAGGTGCTGAAAGAGCTGCAGCCAGTGTTTGCACAAGGGACTGCCAGCCATGTAACTGGTCAGCCCTCAATCCTCAGAAAGATTAGCAAGACAGAGGCTTCATCTTCTAATCTCTGTTTACTAAAGAATAGAGCTGAGTTCTTGAATTCCCCTCCTTTCTCTTGTGCCCAAAACAAAGAAGAATTTAGCTGTTGAAGTAGCTGTCATGTCATCTATGGAGTGACCGGTGGTGGTGGTGGTGGTGGGGGTGTTTATGACTTCTGTGTCCTTGAAACCCCACTAATATTGATGTGTTGGGAGTGGGATAGTTTTTAGCTACCTGGGTTAATCTTTTTTCCCACTTACCCAGCATTAGGGGTTAGTCCTCTTCTGCTGGGAAAATAACAAAATTTGGGTAAGAAGTAGATATTATAGCCATTAAAAACTGGACTCTCTAACACAGTAGTCTCAGGTTTGAATTTTAACTGTAATATATTTATTTAAAAGAGTTGCTGCTTTGGAATTCATTTTAGGCCTGACTTAAGTTATTTGAACTCCAGTCAGAGCCTATTACCTTTGGCCGAGTTAAAACTTCTCCTCCCTGTGTTGTTGTCCACAGCACACTCTGTTCTCAGTTCACTACCCAAAATCAACACACCCTTCAGCTCTTGATCACGATACAATCTATAAGATGCAATTCAATAAAGGTTGTATAAACAAGTTCCCACCTATGTCTGCTTTCTTTAAACTGGCCACTCCACACCTTCATGGGGAAATCTAAAAGATAGTTCCACAATCCTTAATAGAGGGGCCACATACTTCCACAGGACTTATCTCTTTCTTTTTCTCACTTCTCACTCATTGGTAGAACACCCTGCTATCAGCCCCCCAGTTAGCACCCCTAACTTCCCTGGGATCAGTGAAAAATAAGTTCCTTCTGTTTCATGTATTTTTATTTGACTTCTTTGTTGTGTTCTCATGAGGCACAGGTGCATCCACCCTTTCTCCCAGTCAGGCCTCACCTAGAGATCAGCTATAATAGCTTATAGGTATGCTTGGCAGAGAGCCCTCAAGAACAAATTAGGAAAAAATGGCCATAAAAATCACAACTGTTTTGCTCTGTGTATCTCTTAAGATTCAGTGTAGCTCCAAGGAAAAGAACACAAAAACTTCAGGGTCTAATAGAGTGTATTAGTCACCTTTATACTGATGGGAAATGATATATGACATTCACAATTTAAAGGGAAAAATACATTCATTTTGACTCATGGTTTCAGAGGTTTAAGTGCATAGATACGTGGCTACCAGGCCAAAATGATAGGGTGAAAGGATTTGGTGGAGGAAGGCTGCTCACCACATGAAAACCAGGAATCAAAGAGACAAGGAAAGAGCAAGAGAAAAAAGAGAGAGTCCAAGGAAAGATATTCTCTACAGGCACATCATCCCGTGACCTCCTCCCTCCAGCTCTGCCCCATCTCTTCACTGCCCATTCAGCTATGAACTCCTCAAGGAATAAATCCATTGATGAGGCTGGTTCTATTGTGTTTCAGTCACCTCCTAGGCCCCACCTCTGAACATTGTGCACTGGGGATCAAATCTTCACTACCTTAGTCTTTGGGGGATGTTGCAAATTGAAAATATATATAGAGAGAGGTTTTCCTCACTTTAGTTCAGAGGCATATACAATATTTCTGAGGGCCAGTTTTCCTTCTGTCTTTCTGTTAGTCTTACAGTTTTATCCTCTGTGTTGCAAAGCAAATGGTACAGCTCCGGGCTCTGTGTCTGTGTTTCAAGCAGGAAGAATATCAAGAAGCATTGTAGATAGCCCTCTCAAAAAAAGTTGTTCCAGGAGATTCACTTATGACCTTGTACTAACATCTTACTGATGTACATCATATTGTGAGGACAAATATGAAAAATGCTACTTTATCTTTCAAATCTCTGAAATAAAAAGGCCAGGATGAAGTTAGTTGTAAACGCTTCTTTATGTATCTTGGTTGTATTGCTTGACCTATGGAAACACTTTCATATATGCATCCTTACAATGTGGGTGTTGTTTGCCTGGTAGAGTTGTTTCACAGATTAATGGTGATAATATAGGATAAATCCTTGTCATAGGACGTGCTGTGTCATAAACTCTACAATTTTCATCATTACTGTAGACCAGTGTTTAGAGTCCATGGAGAGAAATATACAATTCAGAATAGGTTGTCACCATAGGGAATCTCAGCTGAATTTTGAAAATTTATATTGCTAATTTCTATTCCTTGATGCAGATAGCAAGATTCAAGGAGCTACCAAGAGTCTTGATAGCCTCTTCAGTGGCAGATATTCCACACAAAATAGATATCCTAATTCAGCATGAGACTCGGGATGATCTACATCACTGTCATTATTGTGCTTTATTGGAGTTATGAGTAAAGAGCAACGTGGTTACCATCTGCGAACGTGGATTTGGTGGGTCTGAGTAAGAGGCCTTGTTCTGTCACTCACTCTCATTGTCGCCTCAGAGTAAACTCTCTGGACTGCAATGTATTCATCTGAAATAAATATAATAAGTCTTCAACTCACAAGATTTTGGAGGCTGAACAAAGGAGTGACAAGGACAAGTCTTGAAGAATGTAGGGGTTCGATGACCTTCACTTCCTCTTGCCCCTCTTAATGCATTCACTTGGGGAGACCTGGCTGTTCTCATGCTCTTTATCTGGCAGGACCTGGGCCCAGTTGCTGAGTGGGCAGCTTGTCATCAGCGCCCTCCTCCCATTCCGGGGCTGCCCCTCTGGGGCTCCAGCACAGCCGTGCTCCAGCTCCTCTGTGTGTTCCCCACAGTGATGTGAATGCAGGAGCAGCCAAGGGAGCAGAGATTTTGCTGAGTCCTAATATATGTGGGGCACTGTGCTTGGCACTCTAGACACAGTGTATAGTTTAGATTTCACACACCTTTTCCAGATCTAGGCATTATACATATCTATTCATACACATAGTTTTAAAACAAGAAAAAGTGAGGTCAAAATGGTAAGCAACTTCTGTAGGGTGATACACTTCATGTCCAGCTAGAGTGGGGTCAAACCAAATTTTTCAGCTAAAGAGGTCATAGAGTACCACCTAGGGGATAATTTGTCACCTTATAGATGACCACTCATAAGCAGAAGTGTGATTTGCCCCAAGTTAGGTGATTGACAGTATCTGGGCCAGGACTGGATATCAGATCTGAGTGGCCAAACCAACAATTTCCTTATTTTGTGATCATACATTCTGACAGTAGTACAAGTTTCAGCTGAGAGGTGGCAGGTGAGTCCTCTGAACAGCAGGTCCCACTGCCAAAGCCACCAGGCCCTGTGGCCAGTGGCACAGTCTCATTGAATAGTGGCAGAGACTGTCCTGCTCCCTTGGGGAAAACACCTTCTTATAGGGTCCTGCAGAGCCCAGCTGGAGCATCTGCTGAGCACTAGTGAGAGAATGAAGGGGGAGGAAAGGTGAGGTGCAGAGAGAGGAGAATAGAGAGAAATGGAAACAAGAGGGAACAAAACAAGACCAGGAGAAAATCAATGCCTCATTGCAAGCAGGTGGGAGCTGCAGTTGTGATGAATATTTACCGTGCCGCGGTCTAATGATTTTAGAAATGTTTTTTCCGACTGTACTGAGCGCTTGTGGGATTGTTTTTCAAGAAATAAAATACATTAAAGCTCAGTCATTAAGAGCTTAAAGGAGGAGGAGTGCAGGCTCTGAGCCCATTAGCACACACTGTAGTTAAGTAAGGGCCTCATTCCTAATGCATTTTTAATTTATTCTGTTTTGTAAAATAAAACTTTAAACGGCTTCTTGTACCATCAAATTTGTAGGCAGCTCCCAAGCCTGTCCCCAGCCTTGGAGCACTGCTGAGCTGTGGGCTGGTTCCAGCGCAGTCGTGGGCCTAAGCGTTCTCCTGCCCTGGCTTCCGGGCTGCTCTGTTGGACTCAGCTTGGTGCAGAAGGTTTGTCCAGTTCCTGCTTGGCCAGGGAGGTGTCTATTGATGCTAGGATTGTTCCTGGAGGGGAGAGAAGGATCTTGGGCTAAAGGTGATTTTGTCCCTCAGAAAGCCTGCGGGTAGGGGCTAGGAGTACATCTCAGTGACAGAGTCTTTGCCCGCCATGTGCAAGGCTCTGGATACAAACCTGACAAGGGAAGTGAGGCACTGGGGCCAGGACTTGGCACCAAGAGGTTCCCCCTCCCTGAAGACCCTGGAGACCAAGAAAACACCTGAACTCCAGAGGGCGGAGATGTTCTTGCTCAATTACTCTTTTCATTGGCATGTGGCAGAGGCACTATTTTAAAAAATTATCATCCAGATAAAAGAATGAAGACTCAGAAAGGCCAAGTCCCTCGTTCTAATGCAGACTGAGAGGGAGTGCTCCCCTTCTGGTTTGGGTGGATCTGACTCCAGAGCCCACTGTTGAGACGGGCAGGAAAAGATGGTCCTTTAAGGACTGCTTTCAAACTGTGTCTGAAGGAGGCCTGAAACTTGCACTGCCTCCTAAAAAAGATAGGAAAGCTACTTCTCTGTAGTACAGCTTGCTAAGAGGATTTGGGCTTTTCTTTCTATTTTTCTTCCTACCTAGTTTCTTTCTATAGATCTACCCTCTTTGTTCCTCTAGGTCTGTGCCCAAATGTCTCCTTGGCAGTGAGGTCTTCCCTGACGACCTCATTTTTTATAGTACCCTCTCCCACCACTCCGGATATGTCCCAGGTGAGGGGATGGCCCCTTTCTCTGCTTTCCCTGCCAGATCTGTTGTATCTGCTGGTTTGTTAACTTCCAGTCTCCCCATTAGACTGGAAGCTCTGTGTAGATCAGGATTTCTCCACTTTTGTTATGTAGACAAGAGTATCTATCATACAGTAGATGCTCAATTCAAAACTGTTAAGTGAATGAGTAACTTCCTAACTCTGGGGTCCATCTCTCTCACTGTAATTAGCTAGTGGCAGTTTCTGAGGGAGAGTAACTAATCATCATTAGCTTAAGAAGACTTTAGAAGGAGTTATGATCAAGACCAAATACCTCCAAACTAGTGACAGATTTTCTGAATCTACATGATACTGCTAAGGCCAGCCAAACAATCCTTTCTAGAGAGGAGGGAACAATCCTCCCCAGAGAGGTCAAGTGATCTTTCTTAAAGCCTGTAGCCCTCAGGCATTTTAAGACCAACCTGATTCTCCATCCACACACCAGGCAAGATGCCTGGAATCTTGAAGTCCTGTTCTGTGATGACATGGATAGCCTATCCCATCTTTAAGGGAAGCCTGGGCCACCTCAGCTACTGAGAAAGGTCATCGGGTTAGAAGGATGAGGGACCAAGATTGCTAAGCCAGGTGGAAGCACATGGGCTGCAGGCCCAGTCTCCTTCTGTTCTTCCAACACTGTCTATCAGAGCGGAGCCATACACTAGACCCACCATGGCCACCAGTGCAATAGGAAGCTGCTTTCTTGATATACCTGCTAAGGCTGTGGGAAGGATCCCTTACTTCATATTTGATTTTTAAGTAAGTCTAAATATCCTCTAACAGAGCACATACCCTGGCAAAACACAATGAGGGACAGAGAAGGAACACACAGATTTGAAGTCCACTCAAAGGCATAAGTGACTAGCAGAATTCCCTCTGTCCAGCCGTTCACAGTAAGAGTGGGAAGAACTTCCTTGCTGCAGCCCTTGGTGTATAACGGTTCCCCATGCCTCTTCTCATGCTTCTCTGTGGAGTCACTTCTGTGTCTCTCATAAGTACCCTCCAACACCCAGGAGACATGTGACCGCCTCAAAGGAGCCACTTCTGCAGGAACAGACCACCAGAGCTGCAATTAACTGTGAGGAAGAAACACACATTTGTTAAGAACCTCTGTGGGTCAAACATTATCTCAGCTGTTTGCACACAGTCCTTCAGCTGCAGAAGACAAATGAGACTGTTCTAATTAAAAGACGAAAAATTCTAGGCTCAGAGAGGTGCAAAAACTTGAGCTGGTGAGACACTGAACCAGGTAGCTGTGACCTTCAAGTGTCAACAGTGTCTCGTGGTTGGACCAAACTCAGTGTGGTGACTGGGTGGTGCAGGGCCCTGGCTGAGCCCCATTTTGGATGAGGTTCACTCTGGAGACTTTTGGGGAGTCATCTCAGGGCATATCCTTCAAAGATGCTAACTGTGGGCCACAAGGAGAAGCACTGCCAAGAAAACCCTCTGAAGCAAAGCCATTATCATCCCCAACTTGTAACTGGCATGCTGATCCATGGGGCTGCTCAGACCCAGCACATCCACCCCATGTTCTGGGAGACGCATAGTAATGGGTCAGATTGCCAGGCCCAACATAATTGCTGTGTTTAATCTTCATTATTAGAAGAAAGCAGTGGGCAGACCCTGAGACTTCCCCTCCCACCCCGCACACACACAAGGACGTAAATGTTAACCTCAAGCAATACCCAGCCGCTTTCTCTCCTCTTTCCAGGGACACTTGGAATTTTCTCCAGGGATAATGCAAAATGCTTTCCCCTCACCTTCCATGGAAATGTCTTTTCTATTTCTCCTGATGCCCTCCCCCCTTGCCTCTGGTATTTTTCAGGTTGGCTCACACTTTATTTTCAGGATATCAATACCAACAAATCACTTTTTAAAATTTCCATGGCAACTTGCTTCACCAGTTTGTTGATAAAATAACCTATAAATGCCTGGTGTTGGTGGCATTTGGGTGGAGAAATGGCCTCTGCTAACAGTCATCTCTGGGACCTGTGCTGGGCCTGCTGGGAAGTGCAGGGGATAGACAGGCCTTTTGGCCCAGGTCTACCCTTGAGGGTTCAATTGCTTTGCAAGAAATGGAAAGCCATAAATTTGGGGAAATGAAGCCTACTATAGAGACAACTGGGACAGAATAACTAAAGGACATTGTATGTCGGCAAGTGAAGAACAGCTGGAGTGCAATGGGAAGTAGAGGTGAGAGGATAAGGAGCCTGAAGATGATCAGAAAGAAAATCCTTCAGGAACCCAACTCAAATTGGGAAGCAGTAACAGAATAGTCACATCAGATAAGTAAAATAGCATCAAATAAATCCATCTAGATATCAGTTCATCCATTTTTCTGCCTCCAAGAAGTATTACGTATAACTCAACACAGTCAACCATGATTCCCTGTCCTGAGAGTACCAGGGAGAGAGATCTCCTGGGATCCTAAGAAACTATTTAGTCTAGTGGTCTAGCTTTTCATGTGAAAAAATGAAGGTCCACAGAGATGAAGAGATTTGAATGTCATAGAAGTATCCCGGGCAAAGATGGACCTGGAACCTGGATTTCACAGCTTTATAGTTAGTGCTCCTCCGTTTAATAACTCCATTGATCCACCCACCCACCCACCCAACCATCTCCCAATCCACCCACCCATCCATCCTTGTATCCATCCATACATGCAACATCCCTTTTCTAAACTGAAAGAATTAGAGTTCTCATGTATTCTGAAGTGGATTTCTGATTGGACAGCTGCTACTTTGTTGTTGATGCTGAATTACTTTCATTATTTCCTGGTCTTATCTAACACAGGCCCAAGGTATTTATATAAGATTTTCTATCCATAGGTAAGTAAGTAATAATGAACTATAACTGAGGCATTAAAGAAACGAAATACATGGGCCAGGGATTTAGCTCAGTGCTTCCAGGGCCTGTCTTGCAAGTGCAAGGGCCCAGGTTCGATCCCCGGTAACCACATAACAATACTGGAGACTCATGCCCAGCAACAATCAGTACCTCATACCACAGTGCTGGGCGTGGTGGCTCACACCTGTAATCCCAGCACTCGGGAGGCAGAGGCAGGAGGATTGCTGTGATGTGAGTTTGAGGCTGAGCTTAGGGCCAGCCTGAACCACAAAGCGAGACCCTGTCTCAAAAGAAAAGAAAAAAGAAATGAAATACAAGTGCATGAGAACAGAAGTGAGTGAAAGGAACCAGACACAAAAGGCCCCGCATTGTAAAGTATCCAGAACAGGTAAATCCATAGACTAATACAGCAGACTGATGTTTTGCCAGGAGTAAGGGTTGGAGGAGGTAATGAAGAGAGACTAATTAGTAAAGGGTTGTACTTTTGGAATGATAAAAGAACTTAACATAGATGCCTATTTCATAACATTCCCTTGTTTTTTAAAATAGGAGATTTTTAAGTCCTTCAGATCCTGAGCCAGGCCAGGGCAGAAGAAAAGACTACATCTACCAGCTATAGCAAATTCTGTGTAATTGATTCTAATAGCTGTGCTACTGAAATGGCACCTTGAAACCAAGTGGGCTGCCCCCAAGAAATCCTAACTCCTGTTGCCCCTGGGTACCATATCCCCCAGCAGAGAAAAATGGAAGGCTCTCTCCCTAGGGCCCCAGAGTTGCTCAGTAGCTTTCCCAGAGGCAAAGTTGTAGCAAGCTACGTGAAGAGAGGCCATAGACCTTGCATTTAAAACAGAATCTGGATTTAAATACTCAAAAGCTTTGGTTGCTGTCACTGTTTTTAATAGATTTTTATCTCTTGTGCATTCAATTATAATCATTGTCACCAGTACATGGGGGATATTTCAACGTGCCTCTTAAAAATGTCAGGTTTATTAGACACTCTCAAAGCTTAGTTAATTTTGTTGTTTTGTTCTCTCCTCCCCCTATTTTTATTTAATTTATTTATTTTTTGGTTGAAAGTACTTAGCTAGGCTAAACATATGGGCTAATTTTTCTCCTCTGGTTTTAAAATACTTTAATGAATTCTGCAGAGGCTCATAGCTGGAATGAGTGCATCAGGGGCGAAGCTGCCCTGAAGCTGGGGAAGGAGGGCACCAGCCAGTTCTTCCACCTGCTGGGCCAGCCCCTGGGGAGACTTCTCTCCAACCAACAGAACTGCAGGGCTCCTGGCCTTGAAGTTTGGGTTCAATTTTATTTTTGTTTGTGAAGAATTGCTTTTCTGTCCCTGAAAATGATCTCTAGGGAGTTCGGATGAATCATTACTGACCTTGGGCCTCCACAGAGGGTCTCTGGCTAGCATCAGCACTCACTCATTTCATGCGGAGACTACTTCATTTTCCTTACCTTTCTGGGTACAAGGCTTTAAAAGAGAGAAAGAAGCCCACTAAGTGAAGGGACAAGATTCATTCTCTCCTCCTGCTCCTACTCCTCCACACCCTCCCCTAGCACACACAAAACCTACTAGGGGTTGAACCCAGGGCCTTCACTGAGCTACATCCTCAGCTCTTTTATATAGTTTTTTTAAATTTTGAGACAGGGTTTCACTAAGCCACTAAGTTATCAAAGCTGGACTCATACTTGCAGTCCTCCTGTCTTAACTTCAAAGAATGTGAGGATTTATGCCTGGTATCAGATCAGCCAGAGCACACAGCTAAGGAAAAAGGCCCAGCAATCAGATGTCACAGAGCAATTGTACCACCAGGTAGGATTGGTGAGCATGGGACATTACAAAAAGCTCTCCTCATTGGTCCAAACCCCGAAGCTCTGCTCAATGAAAGGTCAGTCAGATGTCAGTTCTATATTTTATATCTTTCCTTCTAGTTTGTGGTAGTGGTAGTTGGGGTGGGGCAGCTAATCCAATTCTCTTCTCATTTCTTAAATTGGAGGCATAAATTAATTCATTTTCAACCATTTTTTCTTTTCCAATATAAGTTCCCAAGCTATGAATATCCTTATAATGACTAAGGTAGCTGTATCCTCCTCCAAGTTTTGACACATAGCCTTTTTGTTTTCACTCATTTCTAGTTTTCAGTTTTCACTATGATTTTTATCTGACCCATGAATTTTAAAAGTATGTTTTCATTTTCCTTTGGTCTTACACTATTTTCCTTTTTGTTACTAAATACTTAAGCAGTACTGATTGATACCTAACTGAATTACCATTCAGAGAGTGTGACCGCAGAAAATGAGTATTTCTTGAGATGTGCTTTGTGACCCAGCACTACTCAATTTTTACTAAATATTTCATGGGTGTTTGGAAAGAATGCATCCTTCCCTTTAGTAGATGCAGTATTGTGCATACGTATGTGTTTATTAATCTTTTAATTTTGTTACTAATCATCCCTCTTGCTGAGTTTAACCCCCTGGGAAAGTATGTCAGAATCTTACAGTTGGTGATGGAATTGTCATTATCTAGTAATCCCATAAAGTTTTGCTCTATGTGGTTTTGAAGCTATGTTATTAAATGTATACAAGTTTAGAATTATTCTGTCTTCCTAATGATTTGAATCTCTTTTATTAGATAATGCTTTATAAAGTAGTTAAGCTGATATAAATATGGCCTCAGTGCCTATTCATAGTTTTGCTTTGTATATCTTTTTCTATATTATTTAAATCTCAGTTTTTATGTTTTGACATTATAAAAACCTAAGTTAAGCATCTAGCTACCAATCTTTTCATTTTAATGGGAGGGTTATTGTGATTGCTGACATATTTCATAAATATTGCTGTTGAATTTTGTTTGTTTGTTTGAGACAGGCTTTGTTGTGCTGCCCAGGCTGCCCTTGAACTGTGCCCTTGAACTTCTGTCTCAACCTCATGATTAGTTCTGATTACAAAGGACACAACTGCAGCCAGCTATGATTTTAGATTTATATCTACTGATAATTTTAGATTTATATCTACTGGCTTGTTTTGTGCTTTCTATTTATGTCACTTTCTCTGCTTCCTATTTTTTCTCCTTTCTTGTTGTGTTGAAATATTATTAATATTGTATTTTTCTGTTTTCCTTTGTTAGTTTGCAAATCATTTTCTATCTTTATTTTGTTAGTGGTTATTTTGGTTGCCTTCATGAGCAGACTTAATTTAACAATGTCTAATGTTAGTCAGTATCTTTATCTTCCAAACAATCTGAACATTAGAATGCTTTATCACTCCTTCTATTTTTGTCTAGTATTTTGAGTTATAGGTGACCTCACAATTATATAGATATATAGTGACCTCACAATTTAGATGTGATTATCATTGTTTTATTCAGTTGATATTTATTTAGATTTGCCTCTATATTCCCACTATTGTGTCTCATTGTTTCTTCTTTCTCTTAGAGATTCTTTCTGAGATAGTTTTCCTTCTGCCTAATGCACATTCTCAGACTCTGTTAGTGAGAGTCATTTATCTGGAGATGTACTTACTTGAACCTCGTTCTCAAGAAATGATTTCACTAGGAATGAACTTCAAATCACTTTTGTAGCGTGTTGAAAATATTATTGAACCATTTTCTGGCTTGTGCCATTGCTACTGCTAAGCTAATCATTGGTCTAATTACTGTGCCTTTGAAGGCAACCTGTTGACATAGGGTGGATACGTGTAATTCCCAAGTCTGCTAGACATCAAAATCAAAGAACGAATTCTAGGAATAGCAGAAATTAACAGAGGGAAGGAAGGATTTATTGAAGGAGAGACAGCTCTTACCTGAGAGGGATGGAAGGGCACACCTGGAAAGTAGGTTGTTTGCTGACCCTGTTCTCAAAGGTGTCTTATGCAACAAAGTCAAGGGGCAGTCACTGGTCAGAGAGAAAGTACAGTCACTTAGGTGATATTGATTAAATGTGGGGAAGCAAGTTGAGTGAAGAATTCCTGGTAAAGGATGGGTCAGGGATCTTTCCTGGAAGGGTGGGTTAAGACCTTAGTCCCCCACCTAGGTGACTGAAACTTATTTAGAATGTCAATAACTGCTGTTTGCCACTGAAGGGAGCACGTGGGTGTAGTAGTTGCTCTTCTGTTACAATGCTGGCCTTCACAACCAACAACAAATGCTGGTGGGATGGTGGGGAGAAAGCAAACCTTCCCTACTGTTGTGGGAATATAGATTGGTGCAACCACCGTGGAGACAAGTCTGGAGATTTCTCAGAAAACTAGGATTAGATGTTCCATTTGATCCTATTTCCCTAATAGGTATATTCATGAAAGAATTAAAGGCATCATACCACAGTGGCATATGTATACCTATGTTTATAGCAGCACAGTTTGTAATAATTAAATCTTGGAAATAGCCCAAATGTCCATCAACAAGAGACTGGATAAAGAAGATATTTTTAGAAAAATAAAATGGAGTATTAGAACAATAACGATATTTATAGCTAATTTGATGCACACTGAAGCCATACTCATAAGTGAAATAAATAGGACACAGATGTATAAATACCATATTTTTTCTCTAGTGTGAGAAACTGAAAGTGTGAATGAAGTCCAGAATTTATGATAGATATTGTGAAACAGGAGGAAAATACCTAATGGAAAGGCAGTGGGGGAAGGGCAGGGGAAAGCAAAGAAGGGAAAGAAAAATTTCAATGGTTAAAAGGAAAAAACAGAAACGAAGCTTATGTATATAAACAGAATGGGGAGCTGACGGGGGGGCAGGGGAATGTGAAAAAATAAGAATCAAGATATAGCATGTACAGGTGCAAGTTCTCAATGAAGAATGTGACCATAATGTATTTCTAAAACATACTGATACACTCAATTTATTTTTTGTTTTGTTTTATCTTTTCCAATTTAAACACAATTTACTTACAAAAGCCAAACAACAACAACAAAGAACAATGCTAGCCTTCAGTGAATGTGTCTCGATTGTCCTCTATTTTGTCTCCCTATGGTCAACTCTAATGGCCTACAAGATATCTAATTAACTCATCTGTCCACAGTACTACCTTTACCTTTGAATTTTAGAAGATGAGAGTATGAATTTTCTTTACAATGCATGAGTCATAAATGTAAAGTCTCTTAAATTCTTACTAGATAAATACACCCATGTAATCACCACCTACATTTTAAAAAATAAAAATGAAACCTTAACTGGGCATGGTGGATCACTCCTAGCTCTGAGTTAGGTTTTTTTTTTTTTTTTTTTCTCATCTATCTTTCCTGTTTTGCCTGAGAATGTAGAAAACAAAAGTCAATGAATGGTTATCTTAGGGAAGAATTTTTCCCTCCTTCCAACATCAAGTTAAGACTTTTAAAATTTTCTTTGTTGTTTCCTTCTGCATAGTGGGTTAATTTTTAATGCAATTTTTATTTTAGAATAGTTTTTGTACAAAAGTTTCAAAGATAGTACAAAGACCCATATCCTTTGCAACTAGTTCCCTCTGTATTTAAAATCACTCATCTATGTAATTTATCACAGTTATTGAGCTAATATTTATAGCCTTTTTAATAAGTAAGCTCTGTGATTTATTCAGGTCTCTTAGTTTTTACAAAAAGTTATTTTTCTGTCCCAAGATTTAATTTAGGATATATTTAGCCATATCTTCTTAGGCTCTTCTTGGCTGGGATAGTTTCTCACACTTTATTATTTTTGATTACCTAAACAGCTTTGGAGAGTTGATCTGATATTTTGTAGAATATACATTGACTGGGATTTGTCTGATGTTTTCCCCATGATTAGACTAGGATGCGTTTGGGAGAAGAAGGCCATAGTATGGCTTTATTTTCATTTATTCTTTCTCTGAGGCTATGATCTCAGCATTATGCAATCTGTATTGTTAGTTTGCACAGTGTGCATATGTGTGAGGCCTTATCTGCTTGGTTCTGAGTTTTAAGCAACCAGGAGACAGTTTTAAGTCTGCAGAGTTGGAAGATATGCCAAGGGCAAAAGCTGGCCGAGGAGCTTGCTTACCACCCGGGCTCTTGGCTTCACTTTGATTTGGCCTCTGCATTCCTTATTTCCTTACTAGTTCAGCAATTCAAAGAGGATTGTGTTATTATATAATTCATCCAGCTTCTGATACTGTTTTTTTTTTTTTTCTTTCAGCATTTTCTTATAAAGTGTTTATTGGTACATGTTTGTCATACATAACGATCACATTTATAATAGGGAATTTGTACCTGTCCATAATATATTTAAATTTTTTTCCCATTCCCCTCCTCTCCCTTCAACTTTTCATCCCCTCCACATTTATAGAATTTTTGTTTTGGTTGTTTTCCTTTCATTCTTTTTGTTTTTAAAAATCCATCTCCCTCCCTTCCTTTCCCCACCCCTGCACCTTTGTCCTCCTTCCCATTTAAACTCGTTCATCCTGTTTGCCTGTATGTGTCCTGATATCGTTTTTACTGGATGATTATACAGAAGCCCACACTGTAGGAGGCGAAAGCTCCCAAAAGTCTCGGACCTGCTTAAAGCTTCAGGCTCATGTTTAACCACATTAATTCAATAAGTGTGTATTGAGCACTTATTATGCAGTGGAGTGTTTTGTGAGGCACTTAGAGGATAGACACTAAGTTTCTGGCTTGTCTTTAGACTACAGAGAACAGCAGTGCAGCCGCATGTGCTCGAACAGCACAGTGGGGTGACCGAGAGGATGGCGTAGTCGGAGTCTAGAAAAGGAATGGGGTGCTGAGAGATGCTGCCAAAGCAATAGGAGGGATCAGACCAGGGAAGTCCTGTGTGTCACACTGAAGATGTTTGATTTTATCCTAAGACCGTTAGGAAGCTACTCAAGGTATTTCGACTCAGAAGTGTGGTGCTGACTTCAGGAGATTTGGCCCAGGCTTTCCCCAAGCACTAGAGAAACTGTGCTGGGGTTCGAGTTGAAAGAACAGTGAGGAGGCTGGTACCACTGTCCAGAGTACTGCTAGGAATGGGCCGTAGGGAAAACTGAGATGCACTTTGGAGGTGGAATGGACAGGACGTGGGGATGACTTGGGTGTGGGGAATACGGAATGGAGCGGATGGAGGGTGATACCCAAGTCTTTGACAAGAGCAAAGGGTCACGAAGCTGTTACTTGATAGTCAGACTCTGGGAACAGCAGGCATAGACAGATGCAGAAAGGCCCTGAGTTCAGCCTAAACATATGTGCTCTGAGAAGCCCTTGAAGCATCCAGAAGAGCTGTCCTGTGAACTACACCAGGAGTCTGGAGGTCAGGGACGAGGCCTGAGCTGGAGACATAAATGTTCCTACTGGGACATGAACACAGAGATGGACATGCAAGAGGGGCTCATGAGAGTCTGAGAAAAATTCCTCATTGCTTACCAAGAAAGAGGCACCGGAGTACAGAGACTCATGGTCTCCCAGAGACTGCAAAGGCTGCTTTGGGGCCTAGCATGCATATCACATGATATACTTTCAAAATCCTTTTTGGGTGGGATCTGTTTGTGTTGGAACCTTGCTCTCGTCCTGTTGATATCACTCCCTGGCTGCCTCTCTCTACTCTACATCTAAGAGTCCTTGTGGTCATCCAGTGCACCTTGCCTCAGGATCTGTGCCTTAGGAAACTAAGTGCCTGGTGCAGTAATGGCCTTCCTCAGGCAGGTACCATGCAAAATCTGGAGCACCTGTGAGCCCCCTTCCCTTTAGCAAAGTGAGCTGGTTGATTGCTAAGTTTACACAGCCACAGCTGGTTCCTTCAGGGACTGCTTGAGGACTCCTGGAGGTTAGGGAGGAGGCCCCTGGCACAGTGAAAATCCGAGTAGAGAAAGAGGGAGTGCTGGTGGAGGCTCCAAGGTGAGTCTGGAGATAAAAGGGTATGGGACTTCCTGGAGAGGAAGGCATAGGGAGAGTTCAGAGGTGAGAGTGACCCAGGACAGACAACCACATGTGTCTACAAAGGGTTTTGCCTCTTGGATCATTTTTATATTTTTTGTCCTTGTTCATGAGCAGAATGAAGTTAGCGGCCACATGTGACTTGAGATGGGTCCAGAGGCCTGAGAAGCAGCGTTCAGTTGATGAGGTGGTGCTCTTGTCAGCAGGTCGCCCAGCCTCAAAGAACCTCTAAAAATGATTCTCACTTTAAGCTGCAGCCCTGAGGGAGCCACATGATCCACTCGAGAACTTACTTGTATAAAAATCGATAAGCCTTCAGAGCAGTTGTAGAAAGCTCTCTGTATTCCCTGAGGATATTCCTGGGGCTCACAGGGCAAGAAGCAGGCTCTGTAGATGGAGAGAAGTAATCAACCCAGCCGCACTTCCTGTCCTCATGTGACCTGCCATCCGATTCCCCTGAGTCTAGACTGGTCATTTCACCCACATGTGTGAGCCCTGGCACAGGCCAGGCACTGTGGGATACAGAGATAAATCCACCATGAGTCTTTCCCTTTGTGAAATGACATAAGAAAGTAAGACAAGGGCCTACATGGTGGTCACAGAGCAGGATGTGAGAAACACAGTAACAAAAACAGAGTTCCGGAGGAGCTTCAGGCAACTCTCCACCCTCCCACCACCCCTTTCATTGTGCTTTGTCCAGCCAATGTTCACTGAGCAGTGACCAAAATGTGGGCCCAGACTCTGTGACTCACTCCCAGCACCTTGTTCCTCTAGCTCAGAGACTACAGGGAAGTCACTCAGTGTCCCCATGCCTTGAAAATTGAAGGTAGTATTGATTGCATGAGATGAATCCAACAATTAAGTGCGTGTGAAGTGTTCAGGATGTTCCTGGTACACAGCCACGCTCAAATGTTAGTGATGACGACAGCAGTGACAACCAAGATGACTACAGTGCTAATGGTGGGACAGGGGCACAGGACACAGCCAGGAGTGCATGGGGTAGTAAAGTCCCAGGTTCCTGGGCTTCCATACTCGGGGGAAGGATAGAGAGAGCGATAGAATGGGGAATATCTTATGGAGACTCTTCTCTGAACCCGAGCAGGCTCTGGAGCTCCAGCACATTTCGAGCCGGGGCAAAGGTTGGAGGTGAGAAGGAGGAACAGAAACTGGTAGACAATGATCATAGGGTGCTGTCAGGGAATCACACAGAAGCAGGCCCAGGTGGTGGGCCCTGACTCCACAGAACAAGCCTGGACCACCCAGTCCTCTCTCTTAGAGCAGGGCCAAGTGATTAATGATAGGCAGCATCAGCTTCACTTAGAAGACACACTGTGAAAGGCAGAGCCTCCCTCACCTCCCACCTCTCCCACTCCGACAGTGAGCGAGACATGGAGTCTATGCACAGCCACCCCACCCCCCCGGCACTACCTTTCCCATGGGCTGCCTGGGACAGGAAGATCCCTGTTTTCCCCGGGGTGTCTCTCCCACTTTATCCCTGGCCAGCCGGAGAAGCCTTTCCTCATGAATGCAGCCCAGCTTTTAAAAGTTGCAAGGCTATGGGCACCAGCTCCCCTGCACTTGTGCTCTGGCTTTGCTCTTTGTGGCCAGGGGCCAACTGTGTGAACATGAATGTCTCCATTAGAAAACAGTAACACTAAGAGCACTGCACAAGCTAGCTCGGAGTGTCAGGTGAACCGACACACGTGGAGACCGTGGTACAGAATAGATGTTCACCCTGTGCCAGTTTCCTGTTCCTACCCCTGGGGTATTAATCTCTTGAGATTCATCTCTGCTGTGCCTGCTCAATTCCCCCTAAGCTTGACCCCCAGAGGGGAGCAGCATTCTGGACCCTCAGGGAGAAAGGATACCACTGCCTTGTTATTTTCACTCCCAGGGAATCTGTCCATCCCTGACAACCTGTGTCCCCTGTGGGGGGTGGTATATGAAGCAGCCACATGGCACAGTAAGAGTAAGAGTTACCTTGGATATTGTGCCTGCTCTCTTCCTTTTGGTTCCCACACCAAGGTTCTTTTGTTCCCCTTCTTGCTTGGGGCAGGGAATGATCCAGATGGTTACTTCCTCTCGAGGATGACTTGATTGAAAAGGCCCGGTTTGCTGTCCTTCCCAAGGGAACTTGTATTACACTGAGCAAATTGTCCTGAAGTTACTCACACACTAGGTAGACTCTGAGAAGTTCACACTGGGAGAGTGTGGGGGGCATACGGGGACAGAAGGGCATCTGGGTTCCCCCGGAGTACCTCAGTTGGGAATATTTTCTGTAGCCTGGTAGGGTACCCCTTCTCAATTGGTAGCCTCCACCATCCCACCACCAGCATCATCCCCAACCCCAGTGCAGCTGCTACATTGTGGAAATGAGCCAGTGGGCCTCGTAGGCCTCCTGCTTCAGCAAGAGTAGGTGGCCAGGGCCTCAACCACTGCACACTGAAATCTACAGCCATGTTACATGGAGGCCATGTTTGTCATCACTCCTGGCCTTACGCTGACTGCAGCACAGATGCCAAGATGCACTGAAGATCCTCCAGCTGACTCCGCCCCAGGGACTTCTCAGAGGCTTGACCAAACCTTTCTAAGAGTGCTAGGCAGTTTTAGACACTTCCACCCTTTCTTCTTTCTTCTCTCTCCTTCTCTCAGTGTCGGATTTACATCCTGGTCTTATAGAATCTCAAGACTCCCTAATTCAGCCTACCAGCACCGTCATTTTTGTTCACATAGGCACAAAAGGATTCCCTAACAGAATCCCTGTACATTTGATCTTGGAAGACCCTGAATGAAACAGCTCTTCAGGTCCATTTTCTGGCCATAACCTATTACTGCTGTGTTTCCAAACTCCCGTGTCTACATGTGCCCTGACCTTACATGTCAGTAGCTGGGCTTGGTGAAAGGTGGTCAAGTGTGGCCAGGAGATAATGTCTTCTAGTGTGTGTGTAGCGGTCTCAGCCAAAGCCCACACAGATACAGCAGAAGAAAATGTATCTAGTATGTACAGCCACCCCTGCTTTTAAGGATTCACGATGTTTATTTTTCAACAGTTAAGTAATGCTCATTCTTATAATGCATAAAATGTGGCAGAAACCCAAACAACAACCAAAGCCCATGTCTTTTGTGGTCTGTGAGGAAAAGTATTTGAGATGTGACATCCAGTGTGATAGGTAAGAAACTAACTTTTGATAAGTGTACTCCCATTGTAGAAGCAACTGTATATTGTATAAATTGGTAAAACATTTTGCAATAATTTCATGCTCTCAGCTGTTAGTCTCTCATACAAGCCTCTTCTGGTGATTGGGAGGAAGCTGAAGCTGAATCTAAAAGCAGTCCAAATATGGACCTGAGAGAGAAGTAAGATTTTTTTCAAAGGAAGTCAGAGATAGGAGACTTGAGAAAAGCCACAGTCCTGGGGCTCTGAGAGCCTGGAGAGGTCTCCTTGAGATGGAGGTAGGAGTTATGCAGCTATTGCCTATGGATCAGCCAGGAAGTATGGAGGTCCAGCCAGAAGACCGACATCTGAAGACCAGATGGCAGGTCATCACCTCCTCAAAGTCTTCCTAATTTTGAGGCTCAAAGGACTCCAGGCTGCCCACAATTCATTACCTGTTCCTCGTGTCATGCAGGCCCTCTCAGTCTTGTGCTATTGCTCTTTCCCAACTCTGCTCCTAGAAAGCCAGGTCTACAGCTGGCTCTTCACTCAGGGCTTCGCACCATGACCCTCCTGGTGTAGCTCATGGCAGAAAGGAAGATAGGCAGGCAGGTGGATCCTGCTGCAAAAAATCTCCATGCAAGAATTTTATGGATCTGCACCTGCTGACATTGATCCATGTTCTAAATCTCTGTAACCTGTAGGAAACTTGAATATCATGAATGAGAGTGCTATTTTTTCTCATGAGCTATATTTTTTTTTCTCCCAGCTTTGTGCTGTAATTAATTGTCTGGTGAGTCCTTGGATGGGGATGACATTCAGATCCGTTTAGATTAATGAATTGTTGTTGTTTGCAAATGATACAATTGCCTCCAGTTTAATGAGTGGATCTAATAGACTCTTATGATGGACATTTGATTCTTCAGCAGGGAGGGTAATGATGACAGCTTTTCTTTGGTTTTTCTTTTGCTCCCGGAGGCTTCCTGGCCCTGTACCAAAGCCGGAGAAGTTTGTGAGAGTCTGGCATTGGGTAATTGTTGGAAAAGTCTGCCTCCCAGCAGCCACCAGCCCTTGAGGCTGGAGGAAATTAAAGCAAAATGCACTCTTGCCCTGTCTCTTGCCATGACAATGTAAAGGTGCAGAATGTGATGTGCTGTCTGTTTTTCTAACTATGGGTATTCCATCAAGAACTTAAGTACAGGAACCTATTACTTTATGAAATAGGCTGCTTTAAAATGTTGCATATAAATCTGATTGTGTTCAGGGAGAAAGATGGGTAGGCTCAGTCAAATTGGATTTTAAATGTATCAGAGGCGCTGAGTGTTTCAGAGAACCCTAGGGTGATACTAAGAAGAATTAGGAATTTTATGGAGATAAAATAGATAAGCCTGAAAATTTTGCTCGGTTCATAGGTTTGTGCACTTCATCATGGAATAAACCTACTATGTGCTCAGCGTTGTGACAGTGACTAGAGATACAAAGACAAATAAGCCACCCAGTGTGATTAGGCTGAATCCTAGGAGACCTATCCGTAAACCAGGTGCAGACAAGGCTTCCGGTCCCAGTCTCCAGAGCTCGATTCCCTGCACATTGCTAAGACCTGACCTAGTCGTGTTCGCTCCTGAGATCTGACCGAGCCATGCTCTCTCCTGTTGACATCCCTTAGCCTTTATGATAACAATGACAGAAAGAGTATTAGAGGCTTTGATGGAGGAGAGGAGACAACTGTGGCATTATCAAGTGGGAAGTTATTCTGAGCACAGAGGGTAAGGAGAGCTGGCCTTCTTTTCAAAGACACAGCGTTTCCTTTGATCTCCAGAAGCGGCTTGTCTTTATTGCCCTCATCTGCTTCCTCTCCCCTTCCTTCCGCTGCCTCCAACCTGTGGCTCCAGGAAAATCAAATGTCTCTGAGGTCAATTGTCCATGGCTGTGGAGAAGGCATATTAAAATGATATTTCCTCTGAATTACAGCTGGCACAGGGGCAGGAGGCCGTTTTACATATGTCAGCCTCTCGGTGCCCAGGAAACGGCTGTGTTAAGCTGTAACAACAGTACTCCATGTCACCAGGCAGCAAATGGATTTTGGTTCCGCTTTAATTTCTAACAAACAGCCATTCCTATACCTCATCCGTTAGCAGGAGACGATTCGGTCACATTTACAGTTTTGTTTAATGGCTACCTCACTGCTTATCATACCTTGGCCTGATTAAATTGTTCTATAAAGAGAAATGTTTTTGCAAGAAAAACCTGTCAGGAATTTCAATCCAATTCCTGAGGCATCACTGCTGAGTCATGGTTTTGTTTTGTTTTGTTTTTTCCATTAATGAGGCCCTCATAGGCTGTGGCAGGGGTGGGCTCTGGGGAGAAGAGGAAGAAGGGAAATAGCAGTGATAGGCAGGAAACTCCAAGCCTTTCCAGGGGTCTGGGAGCAAGTGAGAGGCCCAAGAGTCTGTGGGTGAGCTCCCTCCATCAAGGGCGGGAGAAAATGGCCCAGCTGTGGTGGGGACCCTGCCTGGGTTGCCGTGTCCTCTCCACTTGGATGCTCTCTTGGCCAAGTTAGATAGATATGGGCAATCTGGAAGAAGGAGGATGGCATGGTAGCTTACAAGATTTCAGTCTCAGTGAGTGGAAAGGACCTAGAGAGTGTTAGGCCATAGTCTAGGTCCTATCTGTTTCTCCTGATGTGACCCTCATAAGGAGGCAGAGAAAGGCAGCATTAGTATCTCCATCTTACAGCAATGAATCAGGAGGCACAAGGACATGAAACAGTCTGACTGGTTCCCACAGCTAAGGGAGAAGCAGGACCAGGGTGTGCTCCAGGTCTGGCTCCAAGATTTGCCTTGTCCCTCTCTCTGCTCAGTACTGTGAAGCCAGGGAGGGTCAAACACTTTTGAATGTCTGCCTCTTTGACAATTAGTTGTGAGTCTTGGCTCAAAGGAACTTGTGATACAACTGGGGCAGGAGAAATATACCTGCAAAACAGCTCATACATAATGAAAACAGATCATCATAATAAACAAACTGGAAAAAGAAAAAACTCTACACACATACAAGCATCTTTGATCTCCAAAAGCAAAAAGGGATCATCTTCTCCACCCCCAAGCCTCAAACATCGCTATAAATAGTCTATGTTTAGAATTGAGTCGAGCTCAGAGAGTTTACATCAACTCTGTTCTCTCAAGAAGTGTGCATCTGATCCAGGTAACTTCCCTGGAGTGTGAGAGTCCTATGAAGCCTTACAGACAGGGCAGGATTTGCACAGGAAGTCCCAGAACACCAGAGTAAGCTCACTGCCACCTCCCTCCAGCCTTCCCCAGAAGCCAAGGAAGCAACCTGAGATCAGGCCCCAAAGGGTGATTGATGCCCTTGCCTGGTGGAGGATCCATTGCCAGCGTTAGTGACAAGGCTGCAGGAGGAAGGGAAGGTTCTTCACCTAACCACTCAGTGGCTGTGCCGGGACCTCAATTTGATATTTACATTCTGACCACGTGGAATAGAGGCTGGACAACTGACTCAGTATGGACTGCTCTATGCCTCCTGAACAGGCAACAAAGAAATGAATAAACTTTCCAAGAAACTAGCTTGTAGACAGTTCATGCTACTGTTGTTCTAATTCAGACAGAAAGCGATCATGGACACAGTTCAGAGACAGCTCATCAGGACACAAAGTAGACCAGTTTAATTATTTTTCTCTGGCAGATAATGAAGCTGTTTCATTTTATTTTGGTTTATATCATGTCAGGTTCCGTAGGCCTGCTGAGTAAAAGGATGGCATCTTGCCAAAGAGTGAGAGGGAAATAAAGGAGAAGGAAAGAGAGAGAGAGAGACAGAGAGAATGACAGAGACAGACAGTGACAAAGACAGAAGTAGCAAGAGAAACTGAGAAACCATTGATCTCTGGAAACAAAGGAGATGCCTCACCACATGTGGTCTTTAGTATCTTGGTCTAAAAAGTCTGTAGTAATGGGGCCGGGGATATAGCTCAGTGGTTCCAGCTCCTGTCTTGCAAGCGCAAGGGCTCAGGTTCAATCCCCGGTAACCACGTAACAATACTGGGTGTGGAGACTCACCCCAGCAGCAACCAGTACCACATACCACAGTGCCGGGCGTGGTGGCTCACGCCTGTAATCCCAGCACTCGGGAGGCAGAAGCAGGAGGATTGCTGTGATATTAGTTTGAGGCTGAGCTCAGGGCCAGCCTGAACTACAAAGTGAGACCCTTTCTCAAAAAACCTTAAAACAGGGCCGGGGAGTTAGCTCAGTGGTTCCGGCGCCTGTCTCGCAAGCGCAAGGACCCGGGTTCGATTCCCCGGTAACCACATAACAATACTGGGTGTGGAGACCCACACCCAGCAGCAACCAGTACCACATACCACAGTGCCGGGCGTGGTGGCTCACGCCTGTAGT
>PVIR01018594.1:0-32905 GCA_004026965.1 Petromus typicus | reverse complement strand
ATCATTTCACAAACTGTAAGGAGCAGAGAATATTTAGAGATCTGTTAAAATCATCATCTGACCGGGCCGGGGATATAGCTCAGTGGTTCCGGCGCCTGTCTTCAAGCGCAGGGACCCGGGTTCAATCCCCGGTAACCACATAACAATACTGGGTGTGGAGACTCACCCCAGCGGCAACCAGTACCACATACCACAGTGCTGGGCGTGGTGGCTCACGCCTGTAATCCCAGCACTCGGGAGGCAGAGGCAGGAGGATTGCTGTGACGTGAGTTTGAGGCTGAGCTCAGGGCCAGCCTGAACCACAAAAGCGAGACCCTGTCTCAAAAAACCTTAAAAAAAAAAAAAAAAATCATCATCTGACCAAACCAAGACCGGTGCCTGGCCGCTCTGGTGGTGAGAGACAGCCCGACATACTTGCTCTGGATACTCAAAGCGAAGTAACGTGGCCTGTGAGGTGATCAACCGGAAGGAGCTGACCCTCAGAAGTCTCCTTCAGATACAATCTCAATTTACAACTGACTTACACTAATGTAAAGGCATATATATACAGCCATTTGGAAAAAAAATTTTGGAGGAGGAGGCAAGGTCTTATTTTGTAGTTCAAGCTGGCCTTAAATTCACTATGTAGCCCAGGCTATCCTTGAATTTTTGGTGATAATTCTGTCACAGCCTCTCAAGCGCTGTAATTACAGGTGTTTGCTACCATGCCTGGCCACAAAAATGTTGCTTTTGCTTTTCAGTGAAAGATTCATTAGAACATAAACATTCCCCTCAGAAGCAGGGGATTTAGCTCAGGGGTTCCGGCGCCTGCCTTGCAAGCACAAGGGCCGGGGTTCGATCCCTGGTGACCACATACAAGCCCAGGCGTGGTGACTCATGCCCACCAGCAATCAACACCACATACCACATAGCCACAGTGTAATGGCTCATGCCTCTAATCCCAGCACTTGGGAGGCCGAGGCAGGAGGATTTCTGAGTTTGAGGCTGAGTTTAGGACTAGCCTAAACTACAAAGAGAGACCCTGTCTTAAAAAATTTTTAAAAATTAAAATAAATAAATAAATCATAAACATCTAATACTATTATAAAAGTCATTGTTTAGCTGAATTTTGTGCAGATGTAAGCTAATATAAATATTCTCAGCAAGTTTACAATGGGTTAGATTAAGCTACATTCAATAGATATTAGGTGTATCAAAGATATTTTCAATTTAGTGCATTTTCAACATATGATGGGAAGATATCAGGACATGTCTTACTATAAGTGGAGGGACAGCATATCTGTCTTGTGAATTAAGTTTCTTTGCTAAGCAATATATCCTAAAGCCCTGAAAGTAGTCACACCACCTTATCTAATGTGTATGAACATGACAGTGGGATAGACAGAGCATCAGGCCAAAAGAAAGGAGCTGGCTCAATCAGTACCCTCATGAC
Organism: Petromus typicus; assembly: GCA_004026965.1. Lineage (NCBI taxonomy): Eukaryota > Metazoa > Chordata > Mammalia > Rodentia > Petromuridae > Petromus > Petromus typicus. The sequence continues at coordinate 31,473 of PVIR01018594.1, read as the reverse complement.
TTCTATCTTCTTCCAACTTCCTACTCGTCCCACCCAGGAGGCTGTCTGTCTGAATGCTGAGGACAAAATAAAAACCGCACCATATAATTATGAAGCCTGATACACTATATAAATATGTTTAATATACTATATTTTAAAATGCCAGTGAAAGTTATACTATAGTTCATCACAAATATTCTCCAAATAGTCCTCCTACATGATGATGCCTTAGTTCTTGTTGGCACCTGAGTAAGAGTCCAATGACCTGACCTGCCATCCACCCAAACAGACCATGATTTGGCCCCCGTCTTGTGTTTGCTTCCCTTTATCACTGTGTGGCAGGCTAGTAACGCAAAATCTTGTTTTTCTCAACATCACCCATTTTTTGTTGCTAACACAATGAAAGTTCCCACTCAGAAGCCAGATGTCTCATTCTTTTTTTTTTTTTTAATTATAACTATTTTCCCAGTGATTTTACTCAACCTCATGATTTTAGGCATTACCTCTTTCTGAAGACTATGAAATTAACTCTTCTATGGACCTCTTCACTTCAGAGCAATGGCTCTGAAAGTCAAACTACACGCTTGAGGAGCATAATGAAATTATCACAAAAACATTTCAAACTAAACAAAAGGGAAATAAAGACTGAGAAATGAACAGAATGTGTAAAGGGGTTCAGAAAGCCATGGCAGAGAAAAGGCTAATTATACAGGGTACGCAAGGAAATTCTCACTACTGACAGATTTGAGTCATGGTAGCCTGTACCCATGAAAACAAGGCCAACGTGCTATGAAAAAAAAAAAAACATAATAAGACAAAAAGCTCTAAAAAAAAAATTTTTTTTTTTTGAGACAGGGTCCCTGAGCTCAGCCTCAAACTCACATCACAGCAATCCTCCTGCCTCTGCCTCCCAAGTGCTGGGATTACAGGTGTGAGCCACCACGCCTGGCACTGTGGTATGTCGTACTGATTGCTGCTGGTGTGAGTCTCCACACCTTGGTTACCGAGGATCAAACCAGGGTCCTTGCACTTGCAAGACAGGCGCCGGAACCACTGAGCTAAATCCCCTGCCTCTAAAAATTTTTGAATGCTTGACACACTAAATGATTAAATAGGAGGAGTAACATACAAAATGAACGAATTATCCTAATATGTACAAGAAAATGACAAAGAGATAGAAATAGAAAAGATAAAAGACACAAGGGTCAACCCCCAAAATAATATAACCAATTAACAAAAGTTTCAGAAGTACAGGTCAATGTAAATAGAGCAGAAAAAATTATTAAAGAGGAAGATAATTCTTCAAAGTTGAAAAATATGACTTTCTGGAATATGTGTCAAACAAAATCAAAGGGGGAAAAAATCCAGAGAGATACATTTTTAAAAGCTTCAAAATACCAAAACCTCTTAACAGTTTGGGAAAAGGGTACTGACTCAGAATGAGATATACCATCATCATTCATCTGCCATACTGATCTCTAGAAGACAATAAAACAAATACTTTCGAAGTTCAGGGGGAAAAAAATTATTTTCAATCTAGAGTTCCATTCCACACCCAACTGAACTATAAATCAATCACAGAGGTTAAAAAATACATTTTAAAGCACACAAAGACTCAGAAAATTAAACTTCCAATACCTTAGTGAAGTTATTTCAGGGAGTGCTTCAGCAAAAGAAGAGAGTAAACCAACCAACACAGAAGAGGGCAAGTGACTCAAGAAGCAGGGGGCTCTACCACAGGAAGCCAGTTAAAGGGAAGTCTCAAAATGATTCCCAAGAGCAACTGTCCAGAAGACAAAGTGTCACAGAAGGGAAGTTTCTTCAACAGAGCACCTGACTGGATGAAGAGTATGGAAAAATGAAATCATGAAAAATAGAAATAGTGAAAAAACAAGAAACTACATAGGAACAAGAAGCTCCCTAGGGCAAGAAGTAAAACTAACACATGACTTCACTCTGCAAGGAAGAATAGATATATGTAGTCACAATTACATCAGTGCCAATTAAATTGACCTGTACAAAGAAGATGAAGAAGTATTTTCTAGAACATTTAAATATTATCATTCTTGCAGGCAAAAAAAGTTTAAAGAACAGATGAAAGAAACTGAGAGACAGGACGTAGGACTGAGAGAGCTAGCAGAGGAGAGCAGCAATAATACCCATCCTCACCTTACAGAGTCAGGGATATGGTGTACGCAGACAAGACAAGAAATGAAGGTGAAATACCCTATAAAAGTGACAACAGGCCAAGGATATAGCTCAGTGACACCACCACCTGCCTTGCAAGCTCAAGGTTGTGAGTTTGATATTCAGTATGGCCAAAAAAAAGTGATAATAAGTGAACTAAAAATTTATATTTATGACACAGTAAATGTTCATCTGTCAGAGCACACATCAAAAACAATACAAATTTGAAAAAAAATAATGAGAGCAACGTCAAAAGAACAAGACAAGCTACAGACTGGGGAAAAACAATATTTATATATAACAGCTGATAAAAGATGACTATCCAAAATGTATAAAGAACTCTTAAAATTCAACAATTGGAAAACAAACTACATCAAAAATGGAAAAAAGATCTGAACATTTTCATCAAAGAAGGAATACAAATGGAAAATGAGCATATGAAAAGCTGCTCCATTAAAGAATTCCAAATTAAAACAGCAGTGAGACACCACTATACACCAATTAGGATGGCTAAAATTTCAAACACAGACAAGATTAAATCGTAGCAAAGGTGTGGAATAATGGGAACTCTCATTTACTGCAGGTGGGAATGTAGAATGATCCAGCTATTCTAGAAGACAGTTTGGTGGTGTCTTACAAAACTAGTACTTGCATTATCCAGTTCAATAGTCACATTCCTTAGTATTTAAATGAGTTGAAAACATTGTATCCACAAAACAAGTAAAAAATAGCATATTGACATTTATAGCAGCTTTACTCATAATTGTCACAATCCAAAAGAAACTAAAATGTCCTTCAGTAAGTAAATAGATATGCTCTAATCAGTTCACACAGTGGAATATTACTTATTAATAAAAAGAAATGAATTATCAAGCTGTGTTAGTCACTTCTCTGTCACTATAACAAATACACAAGGGACTGGGGATTTAGCTCAGTGGTTCCAGCACCTGCCTTGCAAGTGTAAGGGCTTGGGTTCAATCCCCAGGTAACCACATACAATAATGCTGGGCATGGTGACTCATGCCCACCAGCAACAATAAGAACAACATACCACAGTGTGGGGCGTGGTGGCTAATGCCTGTAATTCCAGCACTTAGGAGGCAGAGGCAGGAGAACTGCTCTGAATTTGAGGTCGGGCTCAGGGCCAGCCTGAACTACAAAATGTGAGACCCTATCTCAAAAAAAAAAAAAAAAAAAGGATTAAAAGATTCATATCATAGTGAGACATGTGAACCCATGCTTATAGAGCTCAGTTTGTAATAGCTCAAATGCCCATCAACTGGAGAGTGGATAAAGAAGATGTGGGGTTTTTTTTAAATAAAAATGGAATATTCAGCCATGAGGAATGATAAATTAGAGCTATTACTACTTAAATGAATGTACCTTGAGGATACACTCGTAAGTGAAATAAATAGGTTATGGTGTAAATGCTGTATTGTTTCTCTAGTAAGAGAATCTGAAGGTATAAACGAGGTCTACAATGTATGATAGATATTGTGAAATAGGCAAAAAATATTCAAAGAGAAAGAGGGAACAGGGGAAAGTAAAGAAGGGAAAGAAAAATTTGATGGTAAAAACAAAAAAATGGAAACAAAACTTATGTGTATGGGGAGATGAGGAGTTGTAAGAAGTCAAGTGAATGGGAAAAAATGAGAATCAAGATGTGTCATGTACAGGTACAAATTCTCAATAATGAATATTATCATAATGTATATAAAATATATCAATAAACTCAATTTTAAAAACAGGCCTGGGGATATTGGCCAGGGATTTAGCTCAATGGTATTGAGGCTACCTACAAGCACAAGGGCCAGAGTTCGATCCCCAGTACCGTAAAAAAAAGGAGTGGGGATATTGCTTACTACAAAGACACTGGGTTCAAAACCCACTATCACAAAAAAAAAAAAAAAATATATATATATATATATATGATATATATTGTCATATATATTGACAGGTAGGGGTTAGTATGAAGGTGAAATAAATAGGAAGAACACAGAAAAATTTGGCAAGGGGCAATAAAAAATTCTCTGTATCATACTATAAGGTGGGTGCATATCATTCTTTTTTCCAAACCCACAAAATGTACATCACCAAGACTGAACCTTAATATAAACTGTGGACTATGGTAATAGTGACATATCAGTGCAGAGTGACTGATTTTAACCAAATATCAGTTTGGTGGGGATACTGGTCATGTGGAAGCTGCATGTATTTGGAGGCAGAGTTTAGTGAAACTGTTTTTGCTCAAATGTGTTGTGTTTAAAACTCATCTAAAAAGAAAAAAGCATGTATGCACTCTGATATGAATCTTTTAATTCTTTTGTGTATATACCTCACGGAGGAATAGCAGGGTCAAATGGGACCTATAAACCTAGTTTTCTGAGGAATCTCCAAACTGATCTCCACAGTGGTTATACGAGTCTACACTCCCACCAACAGTGGAAAAGTGTTCCTTTTTCTCCACAGCCTTGCCAACATTTGTTGTTGGCGAATTCTGAGATAGCAGCCATTCTTTGTGGAATGAGATGAAATCTCCATGTTGTTTTCATCTGCATCTCTTGAATGGCTAGTGATGTTGAGCATTTCTTCATATGCTTCTTAGCTGCTTTTACTTCTTCCTCTGAAAAGTGCCCATTCATTTTAGAAGCCCATTTTTTAATTGGGTTTTTTAATTTGAGTGGGTTGATTTTTTAAGCTCTCTATATATTCTAGATAGTAGCCCTCTGTCTGAGAAACAGCTGGTAAAGATTCTTTCCCATACTGTTAGTTCCCTTTTCGTTCTGCTGGTGGTTTCCTTTGTTGTGCAGAAGCCTCTCAAAAGGATAAGCTCCCATTTGTTGATTTCTTCTGCCAATTCTCATGCTGTTTGTGAAGTCTTCTTTCCCTAAGCCAATGTCTTCAAGAGTTTTACCTAATCTGTTTTGCAGCAGGTTTAATGTTTGTTTTAAAATTTCATCCACTTTGATTTTGGCTTGGTACATGGTGAAAGAGATAAGTCTAGCTTTAGTCTCTGGGTAGTTAAAGCCCAGTTTTTCCAGCACCATTTGTTAAAGAGGCTATCTTTCCTCCATTGAGGTTTTTTTTTGGCAGCTTTGTCAAAGATGAGGTGATTTAGTGTATCTGGAGTTGTTTCATATGTGCACCCATGTTTATAACAGCTCAGTTTGTGATAACTAAATCTTGGAAACAACCAAAATGTCCATCCACTGAAGACTAGATAAAGAAGATGTGGTTGTTTTATTGAACAGACTATTACTTTGCCATAAAAAATGGTAAGATTGAGTCAGTCATAGTCAAATGAACGTACCTTCAGGACATCCTCATAAGTGAAATAAATAGGTCACAGATCTGTAAATATTGTATCTTTTCTCTGGTATGAGAAAATTAAGATATAAATGAGTTCTAGAATATAAAGTAGATATTGTGAAATAGAAAAATATTTAAAAGGAAACTGGTTAAGTAAAGAGGAGAAAAATAATGTGATAGTAATAAAAAAAAAAGAAAGGCCTATGTACATAGGCGGTGGGAGGTTGTAGGGTGGGTAAGGGAATGGGAAAAAATGAGAACTAAGTTGTGTCAAATCATATACTAGTACAAATTCTCAATGCTAAATGTGACTATGATTTGTATATATAATGTACCCATAAAGATTTGAATTTAAAAGGACAAATCTCTGCTATTTAAGCTAAAAAAAAAAAAAAGCACATTTTAAGACAGTGTAAGCATAATCAAGTAGTTACCTTTGAGAAGACGGACAAGAAAGGAGGAAGGGTGTGGCAGCAGTGATTTTGCTTCTCATAAACTCCTTATCCTCATTTAATTTTTAGATATGTCCATGTTACTATGATTATAAAAATTAAGAGAAGGCAATGCAAATGTTTATGAATACAGTGTAGGCAATCAACAATATGTTGGTTTTATAGGCACTGATCCTTTGGACTTAGAACAAATATAAGGAGACATATGAGGCAAAACAGCAAGCAGACACTCTGTCATAAGGAAAGAACTAAGTCTGCTACCATCCTCACTTTGACTATACAGAAATTTTCCCACAGCTATACTGCCCTTCAGGCAATCTCAACACAGTGCATTCTAGAGACTTTCATAATCTCTTATTAAAGTTAACAGAAATATTTTAGAATTAAAATAGAAAAAAAAACACATACAGAGTCCTACACTCATCTAAATGAACAAAATTATTTACATTGCTTCCTTTGTTAAAGGAAAACAGTAGAGTCAATGTTTACAGACGGTTTTAATAAATGTATCTTTAGACTGCTTGGCCATGCTACCTGTGTGGTTTCAATAAATGTATCCTACCCTTTCTTTTGATTTTGAGATAGACTCATTTTGAGTCCTGGCTGGCTTTGAACTTGCAACCCTCCTGCCTCAGCTTCTCCATTTTTTGGTCCACAATGCCACAGTAATTTTGCTGATAACCCTGGATCAGAATTGCTCGACAACTGGGATCAGAAATTAAAGTCATAGATATCTACAGCCTCCTTTCCCCCCAAATATTCACAATGCACAATGACCATCACTCCAGAATAAGGGAGACAATAAAGCTTCCAAACAAAAGACCCCTAACACTTGGACAGGGGCTCTGCCTGGAGAGGACAGTGGCTGCTCTGTGTTGGTTTACAAGCAAGATATGGAGGACACAAAGATGCAGTGTTTGTAAAGGAGATAATGGTATGATGTGACTAGCTTCTCGCAGCCGGTCCACACAGCCGGCTACAGTTAGTCATCTCCAGAAGCTGACATGCAAAATGGCTCTGGAAAGCAGCTTCCAATGTGCAAAAGTATGAAAAGTGCAAAGTAGGTGGGGACATCTAGTTTCCATTGAAACCAACATGACCAGAGAGCACCTGGCCCGAGAATTCATTCTGCAGACACCATTTACCTTCTTGCCCACTATGTGGGCCAAATGAAATTCCCACTGCCCAGCTTGACAGTTTGGCACCTCTGAACAGAATTCTACCAACACTGAGACAATAAAGTCCACACTCTCCAGGCTGCAAACATCAAGAGTAAGGAGTTGCTGAAGGTGGTGAGTCTCCAGTGAATAAAAGATCTATGTCTCCACAAGCACCCCTCATTCCAAGAGATGGGAAAAACTCAATTTCCTTGTTTGTCAGGATCAGTGCAAGAAGGTATAGCACCTTTTCTAGATCAAAATGGACATAACTCTTAAAAAGTCCAAGCTTGACACCGAAATCACTGAGGAATTACCAAGTTCCACCACTAAAGGATATTAAAATCATCTGAGAATTAGATGACTTGACCCACTGATTCTTACTTAATTCCATCAACACTGTTTTTTTGGAGGTTTTTTATTTTGTTTAATTTTGTGAGACAGGGTCTTGCTAGGTGTTCAGCCTGGCCTTGAACTTACTATACAGCCTGTGATGACTAGAACTTATGGCGATCTTCCTGCCTCAAACTCCTGAGTGCTGGGATTACAGGTGTGAACTACCACAGTTGGCTTTTTGGAGTTTTTAATAATGACTCATGATCAAAGTATAAAAACAAAAAACTTTAAAGAACTGCCTACATTTCTTAACATTTACTGTGTAGGAAATGATAACAGTATTTTATATTTGCTGGTTGCTTTGATGTTATTATTTTGTAGTTGGTGGTGGGTTGTTTTTTTTTTTTTTTTTTTGCAATTCTGGGGACCAAACCCAAGGCTTTGCGTGCTAGAGAAATGCTCTGCCGCTGAGCTAAATCCCAACCAGTGTCTGGTTTTCAAAGCATTATCACATACTTCATCTGAGGCTTACAAAAATCAATTGGCAAAAGTATTATAATTGTTACTTGAAGCAGGGTCTTGCTAAATTGTTCAAGCTAGCCTTGAACTCCTGAGCCTGGGAGTTTCCTAAACAGCTGGGCCTACAGGAGGTATATCTAGCTTTGTCAAGGAGTTTTATTGTCATCATTTTATAGATAAAGAAACCAAAAATCTGAGAGGCTTCAAAAATTTTCCCAAGGATCATACAATAAGTCTCCTGGTACCTAAGAAAGTACAACATGCTATTTCAGAACTGAAAGAAACAAAAATCATATAGCTTAATTTTTCATACAAAGTAGTATCATGGGATTCAACTGCTGCTGCCTACTATTTATTAAACTTCCTAGTTTCAGTTGCCACTCAATATTTTTGCTAGAAGAGACAAGGCCTTAGGTAAGGCCATCCAATGTTGAACAGCCCACATAGCTGGACAATCTTTCTTTATATGAAGCCAAATTCTGTAATTAACATGGCACAACCTGGTTCCAGTTCTAAAATAACCTGGACCATAAGGAACAAATCTACTACCTCTTTCATATGTTCTCTGAATACCTGAGGGTAGATTTGTTTTGATCTTCTGATCTTCTGATCTTCTACTTTAGAATATTCCTAATTCTCTCTATATGACACAAGGTCCATTTGCTACATCAATTGCCTGAAGATTTCTTGTTTATCAAAATTCCTAGGAAACATTACCCAGAATCTCAGATATACTGTGGATATGGTCTTTATGAGTTATAAATCTTTGAAAGTTTTTTTGAGGGATATCCATAGATACATACATAAAAAGCATGCAATAATACAAAAGGAAAATTTGAGATAACACAACTGAAAGTCTAACATCAGCTGGCAGTCTACTTCAATTTGGAAAATGTTCTTAGGGTCAATTTCTTTCCATTGCTTGCTTCTGCCTTCTTTCCCAGGTCACCTTCACTAACAAGCTGACTGCTGCATGGCAGTGCTAGGGCTACAGCAACTCTACGCCTCACGTCATACCACCTCAAATCTAGTAAAGAGAGGTAATGGTCTCCTAGAAGTCTCAACAAACACCTCTACACATCTTATTCTGATTGACTCTGAGCCATCCTGAAATCACTGAGGCCAAGGTTTTAGTACTGATCCACAGCAACTGGGAAATTCATGACTTATCCATGGAGAATTCCTGGGAGGACAGGGAAGCAGAAGCTGGAAGTCAAACAAAAAGTGCTCAAATATGGTCTGATCAATGATGAGTTAATTCTCTGGTACAGTAATACAGTAGCTAGAAATGGTACACTAGACCTCTTATTGGTGAGATACACAGAGCACCTCAGTGAGTATCTGAAACTGTGGATAGTACTGAATCCTGTATATGCTGTTTTTCCTTCTATATACATTTCCATAAAAGTTTAATTTATAAACTATGAGCAGTAAGATAATAATAAAATAGAACAATTATGAAAATATGTTATAAGTTACTGGATATGTTCTCTCAAAAGCTTATTGTACTATTCTCTTTTTTTGTCATGATGTCAGATGATGTCTATACTTTGAGATAAATTAAGAACAATGGAGCCTCCAGGATAGTGTTAGGATGGATAATGTTAGGCTGGTTTTGGTTTTTTTTTTTGGTACTGGAAATGAAACTCAGGACTTTGCTCTTGCTAGTTAGGCATAGTACCACTGAGCTAAATTTCCGGCCCTGGGCTGTTTTAATGTGAGGGTTACTTAAACATAAAAATTTTGATATCTCTGTGCTTGATCTTATAACCAAGATGTATATGAAGATTATTGGATAAATAGTTTAGCAGGCTGTACATATAGGGAAAAATGGTTCATGTTCACTGCACGATTAAGTGAGACTAGGAAATGTCATGATGCTACTCAGAATAGCAAACAGTTTCAAACTTAAGGATTAGTTTTGGAATTTTCCAGTTAATGTTTTTGAACTTTGATTGACTAATGGTATCTGAAACCATGGAAAGTGAAACTGTGGGTGGCAGGGGAGTATTGGGGAGGGAGCTACTACACAATAAAACAGTTAAAAACAAGCCCAAAAGAACTTCAGGCCCAAACAAGCAATATTAGGCAACAATTAAAAAGGAAATTACATAAGCTGGTTAGCAGAAATTTAGTATACAGAACACTTAAAATACAATGTTAAATGAAAGAAAATAACCACAGGATACCAAGTTTTAAGACTACTGTGTCTGGCTCTAGGCAAGCATTTCTGGATGCAGAGTAGCTGGGATTCTTCAGGAATGAACAGACTTCTTCATCACATTTATGTTGCTGATTACCAAACCTCAGTGTTCAGCTACCATTATTTCAGAACAAGTTTCCCCATAACTTCACAGTTTAACAGAAGTCTAGAAGTTAAGAATTTGGGGTAAGCTTGGCTCGGCTGTTCTCTCTTAGATGCTCTCAGGTGGTTATAGTTTCACATTGGCTGGGCTGTCGTCCCGTGAAGATGTGGCAGGGTTGGATGTGCCAGCTAGCTCTCACATGGTAAAAGCATGGAGGTCTCATAGTGGTGATTCATTACAGAATGACTCGGGGCTCCAGAGGCAAGTGCTCTTGCAAATTAGTAAGAGAAGCACAGCCTTTCTTGGTCTCAGTAATCATATAAGTCACTTCTTTCCTCCATTCAGTTGGAGTACTTCTGGACCTGCCCAGATTCCAGGTGCACATCTCTGACAAACGTGAGATCAATGTGGGATGCTAGTTACAGCCACTTTTGAAAAATACAGTCCGTCACATCTGAGCAGCCTAACAGAACAGACCTTGCTGGATGTGGTGGCTCACATCTGTAATCCTAGCACTCAGGAGACAGAGGCATGAGGATTGCTGAGTTCAAGGCTGAGTTCAGGATCAGCCTGAACTACAAAGCAAGACTCTTGTCTCAAAAAACAAAACAAAACAGAAAAGATCTTATATCATGCAGATATTCATCACGTGCCCTTATTTCCTGGATTGATGTCTGCATCACTGGAGTGCCCTTGCACAGAAGGTGCAATCTATGGCCAAATGCCCAATAACAAAGAAATAGTAAAGACTGCTATGAAGTCCTCACCTTTGTAAGTGCAAAACTCTTGATGTTTTGCACTTTCTACATTTAGCTGTTCCCAGTTCTTGACCCCAGTGCAAAGGAGACAAAGGCACAAGGAAATATTTTGTTGTTTCACCACGTCCTTTATGAAAATCAAACTGAACCCAAGCATGGTAGCTCATACTTGTAATCCCAGCACTCACGAGGCAGAGGTAGGAGGACTGCTGTGAGTTCCAGGCTTGCCTGGGCTACACAGTGAGCTCAGGGCCAGCCTGAATCACACAGTGAGACCCTATCTCAAAAAAAAAAAAAAAGAAAAATCAAGCCAAGACTGATGAAAATATGTTTAGCAATTCACCATGGAAAGAATACAATGACTTTTCCTCTATTTTGTGCTTCATTAATATTTCAAATTTTAAAAACCTACAAAACTAAACCTTTCTTACATATATTAACTTATTTAAAATCCTGTGCGGGGGCCGGGGATTTAGCTCAGTGGTTCTGGCACCTGTCTTGCAAGCGCAAGGACCCGGGTTCGATCCTCGGTTAACCACATACCATACTGGGCATGGAAACTCACGCCCAGCAGCAACCAGTACCACATACCACAGTGCCAGGCGTGGTGGCTCACGCCTGTAATCCCAGCATTCAGGAGGCAGAGGCAGGAGGATTGCTGTGATGAGATTGAGGCTGAGCTCAGGGCCAGCCTGAACTACAAAGCGAGACCCTGTCTCAAAAAACCTAAAAATAAATAAATAAATAAATAAATGAAATCCTATGCGGTTGGTACTATTTTTATACTGTACATATTTTAGCAAAGAGGAAACTGAAGCACAGCTGGGTCAGATAACTTGCCTAAGATTCCACACATTAAGCTGAGGATCAAACCCAGGAAATACAAGTGTCAAGTTCACATTCTTAATTACCAAACTCTCTACTCTCTGCATATAGAAACAACACATGCTCTTTCTAAACATGAAATAACCAAAAACCCCTACTAGGCTGCAATGATCACATGAATTGTCCTGAAAGAATGTGTTCTTCTAAGACTCTTCCATTGATAAAAACATGGCTGGTCTTATAAAGGATCACAATACGCAGTACATGTATAGAAAGAACATCAAGGGCCGGGGATATAGCTCAGTGGTTCTGGTGCCTGCCTTGCAAGCGCAAGGACCTGGGTTTGATCCCCGGTAACCACATAACAATACTAAGCGTGGAGATACACCCCAGCAGCAATCAGTACCACATACCACAGTGCCGGGCGTGGTGGCTCACGCCTGTAATCCCAGCACTCGGGAGGCAGAGGCAGGAGGATTGCTGTGATGTGAGTTTGAGGCTGAGCTCAGGGCCAGCCTGAACCATAAAGAGAGACCCTGTTGAAAAAATCTTAAAAAAAAAAAAAAAAAAAAAGAAAGAACATCAAGCTGTAAAACAGTTTTTTGTAACTGTGTGTCACTTTAGAAAACATTTTATGTTACACAGCCTTCTAGCAGACTGTAAACAACCTAACTTGTTATTTTAAACAATATAAAACTTTCCTAAGAAGGATGCATCATAATTTATTCCATCCATTCCTACTGACAGATATTCAGATAGTTCCTCAACTTGGACTGCTACAACATAAAAGGTACTGCAGTTAGAAAAATTTTCCTCCACTGACTACATATAAATGTACTGGTGCTTTTATTTCTAGAGGTCAGCAACTCTAGATTCCTCAAAAACAACACAACTATATTTTTCAATCTCACAGCTATTGCCGAATTGCTTTCCAAAAAAAAAAAAAGGATTGCAATAATCCACATGACCCTGGAAATTTACAAGTCTCTCCACCTTTACGAGCACAGGAAGTTATTCCTTCTGACTGATGAAAAGTGGTTTCCTTTGTCTTGCATTATGATTATTACTAATGTTCGATTTCTCTGATTTTTCCCTTCCCTCTACTTCTTCTGGCCATTTGAATTGCTCATCTTCTTATCACTTATTAACCTCTATCATTATCTCTTTTTTTTTTTTGAGACAGGATCTCGCTTTTGTAGTTCAGTCTGGCCCTGAGCCCACTATGTGGCCCAGGCTAGCTTTGAACTCACGGCAATCCTCCTGCCTCTGCCTCCCGAGTGCTGAGATTACAGATGTGAGCCACCATGCCAGGCATTGTGGTATGTGGTTACCAGAGAATGAACTCAGAACCTTGCACTTAAGAGGCAGACGCCAGAATCAGTTAGCTAAATTCCTGGGTCCACTATCATCTCTTTTGGCACTTAAGATTTTTCTTGTTTATAGTTGTCTTTCATATACTCAGGATATATTATAGCATTTCCCTTAGAATGTTATACACTCAAATACTTATACCTTCAGGATTTCTTCTCTTTTTAAAATCTAAATTAAATTTATTTTTAACTGGTACATAAAAAATGTATACATTGGCCAGATGTGGTAGTGCACACTTGTAATCCTAGCACTCAGGAGGCTGAGGCAGGAAAACTACCTTGAGTTTGAGTCCAGCATGGGCTACACAGTGAATTCAAGGACAATCTGAATTACAAAGTGAGACCTTGCCTCAGGTCTCCTCCTCTCAGGAGGAGGAGGAGGAGGAGGAGAAGAAGAAAAAAAGAAAATACACAGTAATGAGCTAACATATTTCAACATATATATGTTCATGGTTAGAACTTTCAATGTGTTTTAATTTCCTGAAATGTAGAGTTCTTTTTAATCTACAATAACTGTACTATGCAACAGCAAATGCTCCTTTTCTTCCTCAGTAACATGACTTTTCACTGGCCATGTAGTTCCAGAAGGGCAATGCAGCCTCTTTTATAGCTGAGCATGGTCAGGTGACCTAATTCTGGCCAACTAGATAAAGCTTTTCTGCAAGTGCTCTTTGACAGACAGTACGTGTTCCATTTTTCTCTCTTTCCTTTCCTTCTCCTCCATCCTACTGGTAGAAAGGCACCATAATGGACAACTAGGTGAAGCTCTCACACAGCCCCTCTGGAAGTTAGCATGAATGAATATTGCTCAAGCATCAGGTCAGCCATAGATACCCAGAAATGTACCCAGAAATAAATCTATGTCTAGTCTGAGCCATTATTATTTGAAATGAAGGGGCTGTAAATGGCAGCCAAATTTAATCTTCATATAATGACCCTGCATATACAAAGATACTCATTTCCCAGAAAGCAAAAAATGAAAACAAAAACAAAATACAAGCTTTCTGACCAACTTGAGTGAGCTTTTATTGCTGCAAATAGACAATCTTACTTTTAATTTATATATACATTTATATACCTGTATAATATAGAGATATTACAACATATTTATACATACAAATTTTGGGGGGCAGGGATAGTACCAGGGATCAAACTTATGATCTTGCACTTACAAGGAAGGCTGCAGCACCACGGAACTAAATCTCTAGCCCAATACATACAAATTTTGTCACATTATATAACATATTCATTCATATTTTAAGAACACTTTTATCCAAATGCATCATATGTACCTTCTATATCTGTCTTCATCATGACTAAAAGGTCTTTTAAACTATCTCAAACTGTCTGAGATCTGGCACTGTTTGAATCCAATGAGAGTATCATGATTTCACTGAAAATTTTATGTACATATTTTTATGACATTAGATCATTTTTGAAAATAATATTCTCTTTCGGCATATATTATGAACTGTACTAATCACTCATGTAACTATGAGAGAATATTTCAAGAAATAAGTTCTTGGGCTAGGGATTTAGTTCAGTGTTCCAGTTCCTATCTTTCAAGAACAAGGTCCCAAGTTTGATCCCTGGTAACCACATACAATGCCAGGGGTAATGACTCATGCCCATTAGCAATCAGTGCCACATACCACAATGCTGGGCGTGGTGGCTCATGCCTGGAATCCCAGCACTTGGGAGGCAGAGGCACAAAGATTGCTGAGTTTGAGGCTGAATTCAGGAGCACCTTGAAGTACAAAACGAGACCCTGTCTCAAAAAAACTAAAAAAAAAAAAAAAAGAAGAAATTAAAAAAAAAAAAGAATAAGTTTGTTTTAAATTTCTTTGTCTCTCTTTGTAAAACAACTTTGTCTAGTGGCCTTATAAAACTCTAAAATTAAAAGATTAAGATGAACTCTGTCTTTCCTAAATAACACTGTTATTTGAAAAAGATATTTTCTGTAAAATTTGAATACAAGGAACCTCCTTTTGTTCTAAAGAAAAACTCTGAGGGAGCTTGTGTCATGTCCAGGCTTCTTGGGAAGGACTGATAATTTTATGATATTAAATCTGTACACCCTGGAGCACAAGGTAGTTTTTTCATTATCTCAGGTCTTATTTTAGGAATCATAGTGAGAGTAATACTTTTCACCTTGCATCCCCTTTCTATTCATAATTTTTCTTAGCTATCTTCTGGCATGTGTTAATTGCACTTTTTCCTTTTTCCAAAGCTTACCAGTTATTCCTCGTACAGGCTGAGTGTCACTAATCCAAACATCTGAAATGATCCAAAATCTCAAATGGGTTTTAGGTAAAGGACTTCAACCCAGAGTACTCATTATTCATACTTTCCAAAATCAGAAAGCTGAAACACTTCTCGTCCAAGCATTTTAGAAAAAGGATAATCTGTACAGAAAAATTCTTGTCTTCTCCCTCTTTCTTTCTCTCTTAGGTCAAATTTATTTTTTCTTTTGCAATATTTAATTTTTTAAAAAAGTTTTTATCTTATTGCATTAAAACCAAAACAGCCAGGCATAATGCTGCAAGCCTGTAATCCTAGCACTTGGGAGGCTGAGACAGGAGGACTGTTAGTTTGAGATTAGCCTGGGCCACACAGTGCATCCAAGGCCAACCTGACCTGAGACTCTGTCTCAAAAATAAATAAGTGAATAAATATAACAACTAAAACTAAAACAACGTTAAATAATAGCAATAAAAATTCAGGTTTTATATTTTTTAGGAATAATTTTGAGAGAAAATTTCCAATTTCTTCCAATTTTTCAAAAGTATTACTACAAAATTAAATTATTATTGCTTTATACCTATAACCAAGTAGACCTTTATTTTTAATATTCCTTTTTTTTTTTTGCCTCTTTGGAGAACAGTATTTGGTCTTATTTCTTTACCATTTTGTCTTCTATTCATTCAAGATTTACCACTATTAATTTATTTTTTCTTTTTGTTCTTTTTCCAGTTCTGTTAATTGAGTATATCACTCACATATTTTTGGTCTTTTTCTTATACTAATAAAATCATCTCTAATTACACATTTTTTGATGATACCCTACTTCTACAGATTTTCCACAAAACTCTCTGCTTTCTATTTATTGCTATATGATTTATGATTTGTTTTGATTTCTTTTGATGCACAGATCATCTTAATTCCAAGGTAGTTTCTAAAACATATAATTTTTTTTTCTCATCACTAATTTCAATGAGTTAAAATGATAGACTTCATACAAAATAATAATTTTGTATATTTTCTTATTTTCTGTAACAAAGTACATATCAACTTCTGTAAACCCTCCGTATACATAGGTGAAGAATACGTATATTCTTTGCTCCATAAACTTGAGTATATTGTTATAACCTCTATATTTTTGCTTTTGACTTGTTTCAGAGGTTGAAAATTAGCAGCCTGCAAACCAGATACATTTTGTTGGACTGGGAAAGTGCTTTAAAATGCATGAACCTCAATGCCTTCAGGCAAAGCATGCTCTATCAAATTCATTGTGCCATCCTCTCAAGGAGATGTCTTTTGTTCCCTAACTCACAGATTCATTCTACCCCAGCCCTGTGGATATCCAATTAAGAATATCTCTTAATTGACCAGACAAATTAGAAAAGATATCTAATTAACATCTGGTGCAATATCCTTTTAAATGAATTCTATGTCTAATTTTTTCCATATATATTTTGCTTCAGAAAAGTTAAAGACAGTAAATATATTTTGATTTTTATCCATATATAGTATCCTCTCTGTCCTGTTCAGTGGTTTTTTTCTTACTTTCAGCTTTGTTTGATGCTAACATAACTGACTAATGATAGATGAATTTAGATTAATAATATGTATTGTGGTACTCTTTATTTGGTTTTGTGGTCCCAATTTTTTAATTTTGTTTTATTGTCTGTTAATTCTGGTTTTATCATTTTTCTTTCCCTCATTTTTACTGCTTTGGCACTGTTTATTTCTTTCTCATTTGTTTAGCTCCCTCTTCTTCCTCCTCAGTAAGGTATTTTGGGAATACAGCTGAGTATTCCTTATTTAAAATGCTTGGAACTACGATTTCAGGGATTTAGGGATTCTAAAGTTTTTTCATAGCCTTCACAGAATGAGTATACCCAATCCAGAGATCTGAAATGTTTAAAAAATGCTCCAATTTTCTGATCTTTAGATTAAGGTTATGGATACTATACTTTTCCCCCCTGTTTTGATGGTAATTATTTACTACTCTTAATACTATTAACAAACTCTTACCAAAGTTGAATTACTGTGTCTCTAAATTACCCAACAACAAAAAAGAGCTTTAGAGAGATATGTTAAAATTGAATGCTTGCATTGTTCCACCTCTAGTCCTGAGTTTTACTTAATATTTTTAGTTCCAAGCTATTTCTTGTATTTTCCCTGATAGTGGGATTCTTATAAAAAACCCTCACTTTTCACCTGCATTATGAATTTTCGGCGACATTAACATCTTCATCTATGTATAAATATATATTATACTATATATATAATTAATATAATATTTTTTGCTGCAATATTCACTGCTTAGCACTGATTCTTACATTCATCTCCTCTATCTTCGTATATCTATTCTGATCCAGTTTCCAGTATCCAATTATATATCTGATTATTTGTTCAAATAGGTGATACATAAATCTTTCATATCTAAAACTATCCCCTTGTATTTACTAATTGATAACCTGGCAGAGTAATATGATATCTGACATTCTGACTACTTAGCTTTTAATCCTTTCTTTTTTATGTCTGGAGGGTCTCTTCCACCCCTGTACCAGTCTTGGTTGAAGGTAGGGTCCTTGGCTTCTTGAGAGTCCTCTTGTGGCTAGGAAGGTCTCTGATCTTGCCTTTATTTACACTTGTCCTAGACTTCGATTTAGAAACTACTACTGCAAAACAAGGAATATGATGAAAAATGCTCACTGGTAACAATGGTGGTTGCAACAGAATCACAATCCTAGCAAATATGGACAAAGTGCTCTCTGTGGATGTCAGTACCAGCTTTGTGTGGCATAAGCTGCATTGTCTATGCCTAGTGTCTCCCTGGGCTAGCTCTAGGTGAGATTTACAGCACTGCTGCTACCTGTATAGCCACCTAATTTAGTTTTCTAGGCCCTCAGACAATCCCACAACCTTTAAAAAGCCAGGCATTGTGGCTCACAATCTACAGAAGAGTACATGGTGGGGCCGGGGTTTTGGCTCAGTGGTTTCACTGTCTACCTGGCAAGTGCAAGGTCCTGAGTTTGATGCTTGGTACCACATACCACAATGCTGGGCGTGGTGGCTCCAGCCTATGGTCGCAGCACTCAGGAGGCAGAGGCAAGAGGATTGCTGAGTTCAAGGCTAGTCTTGGCTACATAGTGAGTTCAAGGTCAGCCTGAACTACAAAGCAAGACCCTGTCTCAAAAAAACCCATAAGAATACATGGTGTCCATGACTCCAATCTATAGTTGCTATTTATCTGGACCCTAGAATCACAACATTACAGACTGTGGCTGGGTGTGGTGGTATACACCTCTAATCCACGGGTGGCAAATTCATGCCTAACCTAGGCAACTCAGCAAGACCCTGTCTGAAAAAAAAAGTCTAAGGATGTAACTTTGCATAAAGGCCTTCTGGTTTAATCCCTAGTACCAAAAGAAAACAAAAAAATAATTTTTTTAAATATTTTTTTTGCCCTGCAATCAGAACTTAGGCTAATATGGCTGGATATAACAGATTATAATTCTCAGAGTCATTAGTCCCTGTAGACTCGATCTTCTGGCATTGTGCAGTATACGGAAATCCCAATATCATCCTAATTCTTCTTAAATTTTACTTGTTTTCTCCTCCTCTCAAAATGAAAATCACTATTTCTTTGATAATATGGGCTTGGTCCTCACCATCCAAACAAATCTTCACATAAAGGAACACACAGAATCCTGGTGTGACTAGCATCTAGCATGTGGGATAGCACTTCTGTCTGGTCCCATGTCTCTGAGAATAATTAGTGGTGAAGCATTCTTACCTCAAGGAAATATTCAAAATCATAAACAGATTTATGCATTAGTATTATTTAAAAGAGAAAAGTTCTGGACCTAATAATAGAAGGATTAAAAAATTATGATAATATATACAACAGAGAGATGCTAAGAATACTTGGGAATATTAAATTATATGAACAAATGTTATGATACATTATTAGTTTGAGAGATGAATTGTAACTTATAGTATGGTTTCAACTGTGTGAAAGTGTGTTTGTGTGCACATGTGTATATGTGTGTATGTATACAAATATATAAGGGAAGCATACACAGAAATGTCAATAGCCATTATCTCTGAATAGCAGGATTATGAGTGATCCGACAAAGAACATTAAAAAGCCCACTGAAGCAACTTCACTAGTCCCTCTCTCTTCCAAGGATCACTTCCAAGTCTATTAAGACAGCATACTCCAGTGTTAACCTATCAATTTATTTGCCTAAATTTAGCTTGTGCTTTGCTAACATCAAAGATATAATTAGTCCTCCAAACTGCTGTATTCTTTCACGAATTGGTTAGTGCTGTTTCCTCTCACCCTTAGTAAATGGCTCTTTACCCTTCAAGTTTCAGCCCAAGTGTCTCTTTGTGAATCTTTCCCAACCAACCTAGGAAGAGATCTCTGCTTCTGAGTTTCACGAGTCTTTGTCTAGGGTGTCACTGTGGAAGCCCCATCGGCACAGTCGGATTTACCTCACAATCAGGTGTACAGATCTCCCTCCCTATTGTAGACTAATGCTTCCCAATGATGTCCACATTCCAATCCCTGACACCCGTGAATATGCCACCTTGAATGGCAAATGGGTTTTATGGATGTGAATGATGATCTTGCAATGGAGAAATTACTCTGAATTACCTGGGGGGATCAACATAATCAGAAGGGCCTTATATAAAGGAAGCAGGACAATCAAAAAAAGCACATGTGAGAAGAGTTGGACATAGGTACACAGAAGCCCAAGGAAGGAGCCACAAGTTAAGGAACAAATATGGTCTTCAGTGGCTGCAAAAGAGAAAGAAGTAGATTTTTCTCTGAAGCTTCCAGAAGAAATGTGGTGATTTTAGATGTCTATCCTATTGAAATACCAGAGAATAAATGTGTATCTAAAGCCACTAACTCTAGTAATTTGTTACAGCACCAATAGGAAATCAATACGCTCCCTTACTCTCTCAAGAGCCCCTTAAAGCAGGTAAAAGAAAGGACTTGGAAGCAGCAGGAAGCACTGTACCAACATCTGGTGAGACGTGAAATGTTGTCTATATCAAGGAAAATGAAGGACAAGATGTAGGACAATGAGGGGAAGCAGAAGAAAAGGAGAAGGAAGGGGAAAACATTTATCAAAACTTTGAGATTTACTAACATTTGCTGAGAATCTACTAACTTACATTGTTACAGAGACCCTTACAAAGAATATTACTGTCTCACCTCTATAGCACAGGAAATGAACACAAGAAATTAAGAAACTTGCCAATGATCCTGTAGCTAAGTAAACAGGGAAGCCAGGACCCAGGAATTCTTGTTTAAAAAGCCATGCCATTAACTGACAAAAAGAAAATGCTTAAACACAGAGGAATTTGCAGACTTTGTGTATTTATATAAGTCAAAGAGGCTGAACATAATTTAAATCACATTTAATTTATTTTTTAGAAGTTCTTTTGAGACAGTCTTGCTTGTAGTTCAGGCTGGCCCTGAGCTCACTATGTAGCCCAGGTGAGCCTCCAACTCACAGTAATCCTCCTGCCTTCGTCTCCCGTCTCCCAAGTGCTGGACGATAGGCATGAGCCACCACACCTGGTATTGTGGTATATGGTATTGATTGCTGGTGGATGTGAGTCACCACGCCCAGTGTTGTTGTATGTGGTTACTGGGGATCAATCTCGGAACTTTGTGCTTGCAAGGCAGACACTGGAACCACTGAGCTAAATCCCCAGCCCTTAAAATGCTCTTGATTCAAAGTATAATGCAGTTCTGTTATCTGGTATAATTAACACCTAGATTCCAATCCCATGGCATTGTGCAGAAGGGCAAGTTCAAAGCCTGGGAAAGATGCATTGGGGCTGCTCCTTCGTGTGCATCCAACCCTCCCACCCTCAATCTCCAGAGGGCTGGAGAATGCTCCCTGTAGCAGGAATCTGACTGGACACTGGTGACACTAGTGAGAAGCCTCAAGAACGGCAAAAACATCCTGACACTGGTGCTCCTACTGGTCAGAACTGCCAGAGAGAGACCAGGCAGTAGTACTTAGTCCCCAGGAGCAAAGCAGTCATGGTACCAAAATACTCAGCACGACTACATGGTAAACATCCTACAGAAAATCTCTCCTCCATAATTTTCAATAAAATTTTTTTAGGAAATAAATATTCATTAAAAGGAAAAATGTCCTGTATTTCCAGCATTCTGGGGGGCTGAGGCAAGACAACTAACTGCAAGTACATGTCCAATCCGGGCAACTTAGGGAGACCCTGTCCAAAAAAAAAATGTAATCTCATTAGGAAAAGCTGTTTTTACATACAATACAGTTTGAATTTGGAATGTCCCCCAAAAGCCCATATGTTAAGGGCTTAGACCCTATCTTCAGCACTATTGGGAAGCTGTGTAACCATTAAGAGATGGGGATTAGTGAGAGGCCATTAGGTCACTGAGTATACTTCTGAAGAAGACTGTGGGATCCCTAACTTCTTTCTCTCTTTCAGCATCCTGGCTGATGGGCAGCTCTGCTCTGAGACACGCTCCTCGGAATGATGTGCTGCCTCACCACAGGCTCAAGAACAATGGGACTCACTGACTAAACACCATTAACCAAAATAAACACTTTCTCTTTATAAATTATCTTAGACAGGAGGCACAGAGAAGAAAAATAATGGGAGATTAAAGACAGTATTAATAGTCGCAAACAACACCAAGCAAAAGGTAATTAAAAGATGTATTCTCGACTGTCTAAATTCTAAGTACTGTGCTGGCTCAGAGCCAGCATTCTCTGAGTAGAAGAGGTGGGTTGTATGGTACCAGAATCAGGAGCCTAGAATGACTAGGTCCTGCCTGGGGGCCTGTCTACCCTTCCTGGGGCTGCAGACTGCAGGTACAAGGCCCACAGAGAGGTGAGTGGTGAGCAAGTTATACTGGAGACAGCAGAGCACTTTTGGGACAACTGGCCAGAGCTCTCCCACAAGAGCTGACTTAAAGAAGGGAGGGGCGGGACATGGCCTTTGAGAGGCCTCTGGCCCCACTTGGCACTCTGCAGGGAAGCCCACAACAAGGCCTCCTCACCCTGCTACAGGCACAAAGGAAGTAGGAAGAGGACCTGACCCCGACACAGTCCAGGGAAACAGGCCCCAACAAGGTCCGCAGTGAGGAGGGGTAGGAATGAGTCAGCTGGCTGAGTGTGGGCAGAACTGTGGTCAGCCATACAGCCAACTCCCTAAGAGTGAACTTTTTAAGGAAGAAAATACCGGCTCAGTGTTTGTTTTCAGGACGTCGGAATGCCCCCTTTGGGCTGTTCACTATGGAAGTAATGGGAAGGACTCCTGGAAAAAGTAGACTTTCCCTGTAGCACATCCAATCCCCTGCCCTTGACTAAGGGTGTAGAGGGCAAGGTTCTGACCACCTGAGCTCAATTTAGGACACTATAAAGAAGTTAAGACTGAGAGAAGCCACTGTGGCATTTGTGTCCTATAGCCCAGCACGCTTTCTCTATCTTTTGGCACTGTCCTAAAGTCATCCTCATTAAACAGAATTCTGAGTTTCAAGGTCTATTTCTCCAGTAAGCAATAGGGACTATCAGTTATTACTTTTTTACATGCATTAATGTAAATCTTTTTGCTAGAGATTTAGCTCAGTGATTTCAGTGCCTGCCTCGAAAGTGCAAGGTCTGGAGTTTGATCCCCGGTATCAAAACAAACAAACAAAAAACAAATAAAGAATAAATCTTTTATTGTAAAATCACCTTTAATAAAAATTAAATTTCCTTATCAGCCTTTTTCATCTTATTATTTTGGCTTTATTTACTTTTTTTTTTTTTTTTACAGTACTAGGGATTGAACCCAAGACCCTGCACCTGCACAGTTCTTATTTTTTAATACAGGGGTCAAAAATTCAACTGCTAAGAGCCAGATAGGTAAATAAACATCTGTGAAGGGCAAAGCAAAGAACTGAGGGAGAGGCAAGACCTGTGACACAAGAAGAACTTCAGCCCAAATAAAATATTCTCATTCAAAAAAACTTTTAAAATCCTCCAAAAGGTAAATGAGCTTTGCCAATTTGTGTCCTCTTGTCTACCTTTTTAAAAGACATAATCAGTTTACATAAAATTTTATATTCAGTGTTGTTTATCTTTATAGCCAATACTTGAGTATAATTCTGACATTTACAGTTTTAAATGGCAGTGTGCATATTATCCAATGAATCGAATCACCATAATTACTTAACTATTCTTTTGTTTAGAAGGCTAAAATGCTGGCAGATGACCTAGTAATGTTTATGATAGTATTAGATAAAGGTTTCCCATAGTCATTTATGAGCTAGATTAATTTCTCTAAATTTAGCTCTCAAGCATTGATATTGATACATATACAATTAACATGCCAGCTTTATAAATAAAAGTGACCATGTTCTTTCAAAAATAATACAAGCATGTTTAAGTCTGGGAAGAAAGTTCTTTGGGAAGAATGATGAGAGATAACCATTTCACCTAAATATGAAATAAAACAGAGACTTTGGGGTCAGCTAACAGTCTGCATTCTTCTCATGCCAGGGCAAAGGCTACACTTGTATTTTAGTTATTGTTACCCGACTCAGGCAGCCTTATTTGGAAGTTTCCCTTCCCTCAAACTACAAAAAAATAATACCATGTAGAAATTCAAAATACTTCATACTTTGAACTGTTTAACTCACAAAACAAACATATTTCTAAAAGAGGGTCTCAATGCAAATTGGGTCTTCGTTTTACCAACATGAAAAGCCATCAAGGTCAAGAAAGGAGAAATGAGCCAGTGTATCTCTGAACCCAGGGTTTGTTAATAGCCCAACCTACTGCCTACCAAAACCTGGTTTGTTTATTCAGTGAAATCTATTTATAATCAAACCTCACCAGAAGTCTCTCCTTCTTTTGGTCCTTTGCAACATAACACAACTCTGTCTCACTTCTTAAATACTCAGCTTTGACTCTCACAGCCTGGAAGGGTAAGCATCCTCCAAGAATGATGTGTACCATCACACTGCTTAATCTTCAGCATTCTCCCTTGGCTCTTCCTACCTCAAACAGACTCCCTCCCCAGGTCTTCCTCACATTCCTGTCAAAACTGGTTACTTCTCCCCTCTCAACTGGCACTAGTTCTCTCAGGCTGAAAGAGGAGTTCCCATAGGTATTTCTCACTATCTCTGGGTGGGCCCAACCATGTCCTGGGGATAGTCAACAGAAGGAAGCTAGTTCCTCAGGGACAAGGGGCACAGGAAGGTCTATCTAGACTGAAGTTTGAAAGGCTGAGAGAGAGGATGACATAATTTATCTTCCAAACTGGGACATATCTGAGAGTAACATTAATAGGAATAACGCTTAAGGGAACTGGGACTATGGTCAGCCTAAGGAGAAGTCAGTAGAAACGTGCAAGATCGCCAAGACAAGACAGCCTGGTGTGATTCCAGGTACTGAGCAGAGAGGTCTGAACATCTGCAGGCAGGGGAATGGCATCTGCCTATTAAACTACCTGAGATAATGACAGAGTCAAAAAAAAAAGGAAGCTAAAATTATCTGTCCTGTGATGGGAAAGGGAGGCTTACAATACTCTGAGGACTATTTTGTGTCCAAAAAGGTTAGTATAAGGTTTGGATTTCAAAATTCACTATACAAAAGAGGTCTTTGGTTTTTTTTTTTTTGTGTGTGCTTAATATTGAAGAATGAAGTGAGGCCCATGTGCATGCTAAGCAAGCACCATACTCTACCACTGAACTACATCCTCATCTTTTATATTTGCATTTTTTTGAGACAAGATCTTGCTATCTTGAGGAAGGATCTCATACTGCCTCAAGCTCTTGAAGTAGCTGGGATTACAGGTGTGGGTACCACCAGGAACAGTTCAGGAGTGGTCATTTTAATGTATAGTTCATGTTAAAAATTAATCTTTGCTCCAATTACTATTACTCTTCATTTTAATTCCTTCTTCTTTCTTATTCTCTCATAATCCCTACCAAAGCATAAAGCACAACAGTAGAATGCCATAGAAAATTACGATGTCAAGGAAATTGTGAAGCATACACATACAAAATAAACACAAAAAGTAAACAAGATATATACACACACACACAGTAACACATAACTCTTCCACACACACACTGTGCACCTGTCAAAGAGACTATTTTACTACACTATAGGTCCAGTTTTAAGCATAATTCCATGTAACTTTGGTACTCTATAGTGTTCTCAGATTGAAGAGGGAGAAGATATCAGACTGTGACTATAAACAGATAATTTTCATACAATGAATAACCACTATGAATACGTTATCTGTCTACAGGTCAGGTTAGAGTGCTGATAATTTGACCTTCCAAGATTTGTTTCTTTTCTTTTTTAACTTTGACTGCTGATACAAGAGAAAAGCAGCACCCATTAGAGAAAGGAGATGAATTCTTTGGCAGATAAAACAAAGGGGATTTTTAAGGGTTTGGGAGATTTTTGGCATCAATTGTTTATATTGTAGTTTCATGTCAAAATTTATGACTTTATTTTCCAGGTTGATTAGGCCCTAATCTTAACATATCCATAATAAGGTTTAATTTGGGATAAATAGTTAGAAATGAGGGGAGGTTTAAAGAAAAAAGATTAATTTTTCTACAGTAACAGGGCAGGACATTTTCTTTAAAAAGAAAATGAACAGAAAAAAGGACAGTGGTAAAAGGATATATATGAAGAGATATAAATTATGAAATACCAGGGAAACAGGAATCATAGGACAGAAAGGAAGGGAAACAGCAAGAAGCCATGTTCCCTGTGCTGACAACCCCCACCCCATCTCCTTGGCTCAGGATCACTGGTTTATCTTTGTAGTGTTATGGAATTAGAAAAAGGGTTTTTGTGCACAAATTTCTTTTACATTTATAACATTAGAAGACTTCTTAAAATTTCAGTTTTAAATGTATAGTTAACTACATTAAATTTGAATTACGAAAACTTATTTCCTCTTTAGAATTCAAAACTGAAAAAAAAAAAAAAACAATTCAAAACTGTACTGGAAATAAAAGGGACAGCTGCCACTGGTTCAACCGAACACTGTAGAATGCTAAGGGCTCTGCAGAACTAGCAAGTATAAAGGTAACAAAGATGAGTATTCAACTTTCATAGGAATGTGGATGCTGGAGCTGAAATTCACCAAAGGACCCTGGATGGCTGAATGGGAAGCTGGTACACAAAAAAGACGATGTTCTAGCAAAGTCCTCGTGAGCACACACAGAGCCTTACAAACTACATACTGCTTCTGTGGCAAGCATTTCATGGGCCATTTTGATTTGATTGGAGCTATATAAATTTTTTGAAAAATAAAACAGTTCAACAAATTTGAATTATCCAGGCAATATACTCAAGAGGTGAAAACTGAACACTTTTCTGACTTAGGATATTTAAACATCTAAAAACATAAAATCATGCAACGTTAAATTTAACAGGAAATGCAGAGCTAACTCTGCCTACACTGTTTTCAACATAAGACAACAAAGTACCAATAAAAATATGTTAATTCCCCTTTCATGTTAAAAATGAACATGGTAAGTAATTTTAAAAATTTCCAAAAAGAGGAATTTAAAAAAATCTCATTTAAAATACATTATGCAGTAAACATTTTCACGTCCATCAAGCCAGTATTCACATGTGTGAGAAAGACAGAAAGAGAGACAGAGAAAGTAAATTTAAACAGGTTTGTTTAACATATTACTGAGGTGGATACTCAGTCTCTATTTCTGATTTTAAAAACCATAACATATGAAAGATAATTCCTCCATATAACAGAAGATATCTATTTCACCTCCAGTGTTTATGCCTTGAGTAGAAAGTTTATAGTTTATCACAGAGGCCTCACACATTTCCTATTTCTCCTCCAAGTTTAATACATTTGGTTTATATTGTAAATGTGATCTCTATACTCCAATTTTATTTCTAGTTATTACTAAACTCCCTGTCCCAGCACTGGTGACCTAACCAAGGCTTTGCATTGAGCCATAACTCAGTTCTTTTTTTAGCTTTGAGATAGGGTCTCATTAAGTCACTAAATTATCCAAGGTGGGCTTGAACTTGAAGTTTTCAGGGGGTTGTTTCAGAAGAACAAACTTGTTTATTACTTGTAATGGTATTAGTATCTCATAATAATTTTTCTACATGCCCTGTAATTACAGTTTTCAGTTCCCACTGAATCAAAACCCCCAAATGGAAATTTTAAAGTTATAAGCAGAAGTTTTTAAATATTCAATCATTATTATTTATAGTTTTATAGTATTATGATCACAAAGTAATCAGTTACAAGACTGGCATGAGTTTTTCTTTCTGACTATAGAACAGGTCATTGCTTTACCAGTAGCAGAATACACTGAAGTATTCTCTCCATTTACTTGTGAGGGTTTTCATGAATTTCTAATACATTTTATTTTTCTTACTTCCAGGATTTTGCTATCTGGCATATCAGATTTGTGACTGCTACTTTCTCACTTTTACCAAGATAAAATGTCCTCCTTTCCTTTGAGGTACTTTGTGATGTGTGTGTCTTTAATTGATTGTTTTTATTGTTTTAGCAGAATGATACTGTTAGACAAAGCTAGAATTGATATTCACAGTTAAGTCGCTTTTGTTTTACTAAAAGACAATGACTTAAGATACAGAAAATACAGAAACAGGCAACTCCCTAGCAAGTCAAAAGTCTTTGGAGTTAGGTGGAGAAATAAGTCACATATTTGAAGTGCAAAAATAAGTTCAAAACCTAATCAACTGGTATGAACATCTGAAGGTAGGTGTCTTGAGCTATTAACAACCACAAGAATTAAGTAAAGTATCACCTGAATCTAAGGTATATGACATTAGGACTCCTTCCTTATTCAACTTTTGAAGTCCACACTAGAAATTACAAAGAATCTGAACTCAGAAATCTACACTAAGGCAACCATCAATAAAAGGCAAGGACAAATATAGATATCCTTCAGATGAAGGTTAAGAAAATTTATCATGCACAGATTACTTCTGAATATGCTCAAACCAACTATGTTCAAGATCATATTCAACCACAGTAAAAAAGGCTGAAGCTGTGAACTGAATTCTGAACTTCCTGCCAGAGATCTGCATCAGCTGAAAACCTCAGCTAACTGAGGACAACCCCAAAAATTATATGTGAAGTAATTCTAATATTACTTGGAATAAAACCTTAATGCAAACATCTTTTAATATTAGAACATCTTAAACATCTTAGAACAAGAAGAGAAAATTTAAAGAATTAAACAAGAATAACTGTCTTATGAGGAAATACCTGCAATACAGAATTATTATTTTTTTTTGGTATTGTTAGGATTTTTTATTGCAGTCATTCTAATAGAATTCTATATTTTTCTGATTTTATATTTTTATTTATCTTTTTAAAATTGAATTCTTTATTGGTACATTTTATATACACATCACGATCCCACTCAACATTGGGTAGAATTCTTTTTTTAATGTTTAAGTGAACTGGACCAAGCAAAGAGTTACAGGTCAATCTTGTGATTCCAATGCAAAATGTGTGTTAATCTGTTATTTTAATTTGAAAGTAGACATCTATAGATACACATATGTAAAAACAGAATGTTCAAATTTTGGAATATATAAAAGGACGTAAGGATCACTGTTTATTAGAATAATTATTAAATTTATAATAATTAAAAAACTGGGCTTAGGCTTTACAAAAGCTTAACTATATTGTTAATAATTTAAATGTTTAAAATTTTAGTGGTTTATAATCTGAGTATGAATATTCAAATATCTCCTTAGAAAGTGATTATATAAATTTTACTGGATTTATAAGTAGAATAAGATATTGAATTTGAAAGCTTGAAGAGCTCCTACTTTTATTATACATTACAACTTAATTTTTAAAACCAAGAAACAGCTGAAAATATTTTTTACAGGTTGGCTTTAGCTCAAGCAGTTACTTCCTCATGCCGGGCTTCTCTCCTCTGAAAATATTTTTTTATAAATAAAGTATATGATTTTCTGTCTTCACCTGCAGTAAAAAGGCTCTTTTTATGGACAGTTTAATCCAGTCACACTTATTACAGCAACATATTTGATATAACTGTCTTCTTAAGCTATATATTATAACATATAAACATTTTCATTTTAAATAACACGTATACATTTTCCAAAATATTTCCATTTTCTCTCATAGTACAATGAAATTCTTCTATTGGATAAAAGACAGTATATTAGAGAAAAATATTATCATATTCTTGTTAGTATTATAAAAACTCTGATAAGTCTTTGAAATCAAAACTAATAAGAAAAGCCATTAACATCTCCGAAAAGCCTACTCCTTTCCCTTCTACCCAACTTAATCCCATATTACTAGCTGCTATGAATAAAACAGAAGGCAGAACCAAAAATATTCTTAGGGAATACAGTTAATGAAATGTTTAAAAGTCAGTAGAAGGGCCAGGGATTTAGCTCAGTGGCTCCAGCCTCTGCCTGGCAAGCACAAGGCCTGGAGACTGATTCCTTGGTTAACCACATACCACAGTGGTAGGCCTGGTGACTCACACCTGTAAACTCAGTACTTGGGAGACAGAGGCAGGAAGACTGCTGTGAGTTTGGGGCAGGCCTGGGCTGCATAGTGAGTCTGAACTTCAAAGCGAGAACCTGTATCAGAAAAAAAAAAAAAAAGTCAACAGGAAAACAAGAATATAGTTAACATGGAAATTTTAGAATACACAAAGGTTTGAAGATACCCAAGAGCATACAGAAAATACTCCAGCCAAAACAGAGGGTTAAAAAAGAAGAAAATGATCCAAGAACTAATGAGCTGACCAGAGAGGGAGAAAGGACTAGAAAGCAATCAAGCAATCAATTCAAGTTAAAGCATTAAAAAAAAAAGAAAAGTTGAAGCATTAAGCCAAAGCTTCAAAACAATAGCAGCTAAAGTTTACTGGGCATTTTCTGTGTGAGTCTAACCCTTCATATGTTTTAACCTATGAATCACAACAATGGAGGTAGGTTTTACACTGTTATCTCCTTTCCTCAATAAAGAGGCTCAAAGAACTGAATATTTTGCCTGAAGCCTCATAGTTGGAAGTGGCCAAACTGAGATTTGAACAAGCAGCCTAACTCCAAAGCTTAGACTCACCCACCAAGCTTTGTCTTTAAGGTATTTATTTCTTAACAAATTCCATGCCTGGGGATATAGCTCAGTGGTAAAGTGTATACTTAGCATGTAAGCACACAAGAGGCCCTGGGTTCAATTCCCAGCATGCTGCGTTACCCAGCCCAAGAAAAAGAAAGTCCCTATAACAATGAGTGAAATAAATTAGCTGGATAACAGGATAAATGCATGTAAATATACTACAATCACTTTTGTTTTGCTTTTTGAGCCAGGGTCTCACTATGCAGTCCTAGCCCAGGTTGGTCTCAAACTCACAATTTTCCTGCCTCAGCCTCCCAAGTGCTGGGATTACAGGGCCACTATGTCAAACTTTAGTTTTTGTTTTTTGAGACAGGATTTCCCTATGTTGCTTAGGTTGGTCTTGAATATACTATGGAATAGCCCAGGTTGGTCCTGAATTTGAGATACTGGGTTTACAGGTGAATATTAGGATTATAGGCAAATGCTGGGATTACATGTGAGCCCTACCATAAGTAGTTCAAATTCATTTTAAAAGTACATAATTAAAGTAACTGTACCAATTACTATCCTTCAATTTTTTAAGTAATACTGATTCACAGATCAGCCAGGTTAAGCAACAGAAAACCACATCACCTTCTCTAAACACACTATTCAATTCTCCAGTAAATAACACATCAAAATTCTAATATAAATGATACTGTTCTTCAATTTTTAGAATTAACCTACAAACTATACAAACTGTATAGATTTAATAATGCTTATTGTAAAACAATGCAAATGTTTTGGCCACATGTA
Source organism: Petromus typicus (assembly GCA_004026965.1). Taxonomy (NCBI): domain Eukaryota; kingdom Metazoa; phylum Chordata; class Mammalia; order Rodentia; family Petromuridae; genus Petromus; species Petromus typicus. The sequence continues at coordinate 110 of PVIR01018594.1, read as the reverse complement.
AGACTGAAAGACTAAGAATGGAGAGGGAAATCTGCTGAGCAAAGGGTATTAGAAATTTAGGGGTGATGGGCCAGGGATTTAGCTCAGTGGTTCTGGCGCCTGTCTTGCAG
>PVIR01018593.1:0-33159 GCA_004026965.1 Petromus typicus | reverse complement strand
TATTTTTATTTATTTATTTTTTTTTTGAGACAGGGTCTCACTTTTTTTTGTAGTTCCAGTTGGCCCTGAGCTCAGCTTTGAACTCATAGCAATCCTCCTGCCTCTGCCTCCTGAGTGCTGGGATTACAGGCGTGAGCCACCACTCCCAGAACTGTGGTATGTGGTACTGATTGCTGGTGGGTGTGAGTCTCCATACCCAGCATTGTTACATGTGGTTACCAGGGATCAAATATGGGCCCTTTGCACTTGCAAAGCAGGCGTCAGAAGCACTGAGCTAAATATCTGACCCCTCACATTTTTTTTTTTTTTTAAGGTTTTTTTGAGACAGGGTCTCGCTTTGTGGTTCAGGCTGGCCCTGAGCTCAGCCTCCAACTCACATCACAGCAATCCTCCTGCCTCTGCCTCCTGAGTGCTGGGATTACAGGCGTGAGCCACCACACCTGGCACTGGTATGTGGTATTGGTTGCCGCTGGGGTGAGTCTCCACACCCAGTATTGTTATGTGGTTACCGGGGAGTGAACCCGGGTCCTTGCGCTTGCAAGACAGGCGCCAGAACCACTGAGCTATATCCCGGGCCCTCTGACCCCTCAGATTTGTACCAAAAGCCTACCATCTCAGGGCTGTGGAAGATCAGTGATAGAGCACTTGCCCTGGCTTCAATGTCCAACCAGCAAGGAAAAAACAAACCAAACTTTGGGGTCACTCTTGACCTTCCCTTCCACATCACTATGTTCAGTTAATCAGCGTGGCTTGCTGAGTGTTCCTTCATAACTCTTAATTCTTTATCCCATCAAGTCCTAGAAAGGACATAAATTCTGCATCTTCAAACAGCACTGAGTTTAACCTCCACTGATGCCATCAATTCTGTCTTAAAATGGGACTGAGTTTAACCTCTGTTGGTAAAGACATAACCCTCTCTGATCAAATCTAACAAGCCTACCTTTTGGACACCTTGCCTTTTTCCTAATGCACTTCAAGTCTACATATATATATATACACATTTAAAGCAATGCAAATATAAGCACAGGGATCTGACTTTAGTAACTTAATTATCCAGTAACTTTGATGTGCCAAATGTGAAGCTTGTATCCATGTTTCCTACTGACAAGACACAGTAACCTTCTAATCTTTTCCCATTAAGTTCTGTGTCTCTAGGAGTCAGCAAAGATGGTCACTACCTGTCTTTGTAAATAAGTATTATTGAAACAACCCACCTCACTCATTTACAAATCATGGTGGCTGCTTTGCTGCCACAACAGTGAAGCTGAGTCACTGGGAAACACCATAAAATGGCTAGAATTTTAGTATCTGGTGACTAAAGTGCTATTTCCAGTCTCTTCTTTAATCAAGAAAATAGTCAAATTTGTGCCAGTCTAGGCTTCTAATTTGATTTCTGAGGCAAGGCCACTGACTCTGAAGAAAGGTTTCCTTACTCCTAAAACAAAGGTAGTCATCACTCACCTACTTCTTATTTTGTTTTTGGGTTTTGTTTTGTTTTTCCTTTTCTGGTACCAGGGATCCAAGTACCAACTTAATATATAATGAGAAGATTTTAATATATAGCACAGCATTGAGAGTAGAGATGAATAGAGAAGAAGCAACCAGGGAACTGGTCTCACCACCTTCAGTTAGCAAGAGGTTGCAGGCAGTTTTGTGCTACTGATTGAAGCCAAATGAATCAGGGATTTGGCATTTCCTTTCCATTTGGTTCCAAAGCCCAGAATCTTTTTCCTTAAGTTCCCCTGTGCTCAGTCATTTGTCTTCCTTCTTAAAGAACTCAATATAATTTCAAGGCTCAGCTGAATCCAGGATATAATGTTCCTCCAACATCCTGAAAGCTAGATGTTAGGAAGCTTTTCAGGGTAATTCCAGCACCACTCACACCAGAGGGAGTCAGTACAGACATTCTTCTCAAGCAATCCCAGTTCCTTTCAGGGTCAGCAGACTTTGATACAGATCCATGCCCACAGTCCAGGAAATACTCCTTGTGCACAAACTTGAAACTGAAGGAACTATCTCATTCTTTGATTTTACATATGGGTAACATTTCCATTCTCTACTCAGTCAGAAGTACAAGCTCTCTAATACCATCACTTCAATGAGCAAGCCATCCAGAGTATGTAAATTAACTTAGACTGCACCAGCTGTGTGGTAAGCCCTACAAAAAGTGGAAGAAATGGCCTAGGGATGAGGAACAGGGAAAGCAAGTAACAGTAACTTAGGTTTACAGAGTATCTTAGATTCCTTTAGCACTTTTTCTTTTTGTATTGGGTTTCTGCTATCTCTCCCACACACACTTTTCAGAAGGAAGTGACAAGATGAGAAAGACAAGCTAGGAGCAAGTTCTGAGTAAATTTCAAAAGCCACTGACTATGCCAAAAGTAAATGATAATTATTGGAGGGATAAAAGACATAGCCAGTGATATGCTTATCCTATTTGATGAGCTGTGGCTGAAACACAGAAACAGTGACACACATTTCACGTTGTGTTGACACAATGTCAAGTTATGAAGAATCATAAGTATCTTGAGAGCATGACAATCACACTGAAAGAATAAAGGTTTCCACGAACAAAGTGGATGGGCCAAGCACCTTTCCTTCTCTGTGCTGTGTGGTTCTACACACTAACCAGCATTTCTGAATAAAAGTAATCAGCTTTAAAAAAGAAAAAAAAAAAACATTAAGGGCACTTGTTTTATGAGGAAAAAAAAGCTGTGAGAGGTGACCATTTCATCCCACACTTACTGAACATTTAATATATATGGTCCAACCATTATAATGCAGATCAGGCAAAGAGATACTTAAAATGAATGCATCATTTTTGCCTTTACTAACCAACAGTCTAAAGAAGAAAGCTAAGTACCTGTAGATGTTATGGAAGAGGAATGGAGATGTGCTGGGAGGTAGGAAAGATCTCTCCACTTTGCTTTGGATACTAAAAAGTAATATAGGACAGACTGATGTATGGTGGGCCACAGTTTCCCCATATATGTTTTCTAAATGTTAATCAAACTGGGAAATAGATGCTGTGCAACGTGTCACTGTTGGACACTGTTTTCTTTTGTAAACACTCCCTGTGAATATTAGCAATCAAGAGCTCTGAGAAGTACCCAATTCAAGTGTAAAATTTGTCAATCTATGTCTCCCACAATTAATCATGGAATCTTTTCTACAAAATCATGAGAAACAAGGTTGTATGACTTCTAGTGGCCCTAAGGGGCTGCGAACACCAGAGAACAAGGCCAGAACTCCTTCAAGTTCAAATTTCTACATTTTCACTAATTGCATAACATTTCAAAAGTTATTTAACAAGAGCAAGCATTTGTAATGCAAGATCAAACAAAAAATACAAATAGGTTACTCCCAATTTCTCACTTTTATCACAAATGTTGTTCTGTTAAAGAGGTAAAATATGACAGGCTGAGGCTGGGGCAGTTTTGACTTAAGGCTGACTAAACACAAAGTCCGTTATTGTACCATTCCTGAAGTCTGATAGAGAAAATCTACATAAATGAAATTCACTTGCAATTTCAAGACAGTATAATACCTAGTCTATTTCCCTGAAAATGGTAAAGAAATCAGATAGTAAAATCTTGTCATGACTGTCAAAGAACTTTTCTTTACCCAGAAAGCTTTTCATTTTGGTACTGTGATCTACCAGGAAGACAGAATATGTATATATATATATATATATTTGGGGAGGGGAGGGAAGGGTCTTTCTACATAATTCAGTGTAGCACAGGCTGGCCTGGAACACACAGCGATCATCCTGCCATGCATGGTGCAAGGGGCTAATTATTGACAGAGAAGTTTGTTTTTCTCAGAGGCCAAGTGCCAAGTAACTTTTCCACAACTTTTTTCCTTACTCTTTTTCTATCCCTTCCCTGATCCTGTAACTGTTCCTTAAGAGTGAATACAGCCAGCTCACGATATTTTGTGTGGATCTTAACTGTAAGATGGATGGAATGTTATATACTCTATATTATGGGCAGGTTTTATCCATGGGCCTTGTCCTTAAATGTGCATACTAAAGTAAACAAAGCACCTTTAAAATATATACATTAAAACCAGAGATCTTTCTCTGGGGGCACTTCCTGAAAGATGGACGGTAGAGGTGGAAATGGGTTTTGGGTCCAAAAACCTACATACTGTATTCCAAATTGTTTATCAAATGTGTGATCTCAGATGAAATTAATACCCCCCTGTAAAATGGAGAACAAAAAAGAACAATTTTTAAAGTTTCTTATAATTCTAAAGATGCTTTCTTTATTATATTCTGCAGAACCATTTCATCTTTGGAGAACTGTTAAAAATGCTTAAGGTTAAAAATCTGTCCATTCCTGTAGTTAGCACTTACAAATCTATTTGTTAAGCTTTTATCTTTGAAACTGTTGGTGCATAGAATTATCAGTTACAATCTTTCATTTTCTTTGTAGACTCTAGCTCACGAGGCAAGTTAATTGCATAACTAATATACAAGGAATGCTGTCATGCAACATCAGACACATTTGAATACACCAAATTATGCCTCCTAAAGCCCATGTTGTGAACCTGACTTTTTATCATTTTGAGGCTGTTACAGGCAGTCCAAGGTTTTCAAGGGAAATTAGAAGATTGCTGAAAATGATTCCTGGGCTATTGAGCCTACCTTTTAATATGCCTGGTTATTCTAGTACTGGCTTAAGATTTTAGTATTAACTAGAAATGTTTTGAAAACCACTGAAAAACATGGAAAAGTAACTTAATTTGGGGGTTACTAAATTTAACAAACTAGCGTTTTGAAAGTTGCATAAAAATATTAAAACTTGAGAATTTCCTAAATAATCTCTCCCTACTACATAGTAGGCAGTACTGGATACTATTTTATAGATTGTTCTTTTAAAATGTACACAAATCCTTATACGAAATACATAGAAAAATGTAAATAAGCAATTCATCTTTTTGTCATTTCCTGAGGTTAGGCCAGGATGGCTTTTATGTTTCTGAAGCAATCCACAAGGCCAAGATGGAGGTTTCAGAGGAAGGCACTAAGGCATCTGCAGCCACAGGTATGTTCAGAGTGAGTACACAATTCCTGGTCATGCTGCTTGCCCGTAGGTGCCTTTGTTCAATTTATTCAGGTAAGTCTTCAGTTTCAAGCCTTTCCATTTACAAGTCCGGATGTGGTACAGCATTTATAAAAAACTGTTAACAGAATTGTTAACAAACTTTTTGACAAGTGGGAAGATAGCCATTTTGAAAAGGATCTGTACCATTTTCCCCTAAACAAGGAATGGAATCATTCTGAAAATTACCTTTAGCAAGGAATTTATTCCATAGAATCTTTTGAAAAGATAAGCTTACCTAAAGTTAACTTTTCCCTGTTGGCACCTCCATCACAATACTAAGTAAGGAAATGTCACTAGGATGCTTTGAATTCTGAAAAGACAAACTGACTTTGTATCTAACTTAAATAGTGATTTTCTTCAAGTAGAAAATGGAATGAAATTCTCTTACTCTTTATTTAAACTGCAGCTCTGTTGTTACTGAAAAGGTCTCGGATTCCTGTTTTTAAAGCAGATCGACCATTCCTCTTTTTCCTGAGAGAACCCCGCACAGGTATTACAGTATTATTTGGTAGAATTCAGATATTTATCAGCATCTGTCTAGTAGCATTTGTTCACTACAGGCATTCCTGCTGACTCTGTGGTGTTTGAGAAGCCTTCCAGCTGATGTGTTAATGACAGGAAACTATTATCTTTGTTTTACACCTATTTCTTCTTAGCTGTTTTGTAGTTAGTGATTTTTCTAAAATGCAGATTGCTACTTCTGCAGTTAGAAAATCATAAAAATAAAATAAATTATACATCTTGCCTTTTTCCTTAGCTGTGCTGGGTATTAAGCCCAGGGTCTTGAGCATGCTAAGCGAGCACTCCACCACAGAGCTCTATATTCACAGCCCAAAATCTTGCCTCCTTTTCCTCCCAGTTGGCTCCCATGCTTGTCATTTTAAGAAAGAAGGTTAAGTTTCTTCAGGCCACAGTCTATTAGGGAAGTCCCCTTGTGACACTCGGTGACTAGTATTCTGATGAATGCACCTGGATTTCTATGCTGTACTATTTTTCTTGAAAATCAAGTATTTATGGTACATTATATCTCACTAAACAAACATCTCAATTCAAAGATAGTATGGCACAGACAAAGCCTTATTTTAGGACATCAGGAAGACAAGCAGATGTCCTTCAATAAGCTTCAATAACAATGAATACAATCTTTTATTAGCCTAAGAAGGAAGAGATTCTCAGTAAAGAGTTGTTGGCAATCTACAGTGTAATAAAAGCAAATAGGATGGAACAAGACTAATAAAATCAAGCAAAGGTGGATCTACTTTAACTAAACATTAGGCATTACTTTTATTTGTGGAGAGAAAAATTCAAAAGTTAGAATTATGAAAATTATGCAGTTTTACACAAATTAAGGAAATACTGTCAACATCATTTTATCTGAGAATCATTTGCATACTGCTATTAACTTGTACTAGAAATCAAAGGAACATTTTTTGTGACAAAAAAGGATGTAGATAACCATTCACTCGAAAATAATCTTTTAGGGGATTATTTGTAGGGAAAACCATCATCAGAATATATCCACGTATTTCAGCAAGATCATCCTAGCCCCACTGATTAGATGAAAGTGTGACTTATCACTTTGAATGTCAAACAGAGTTCTTAGAAGATACACATCAAAAAAAAAAAAAAAAAAAAAAAAAAAAAAAAAAAAAAAAGAAAAAGAAAAAGTGACAGTTCTACTTTCTCAAGAAAGCAAGAGATAGGACTAAACTTGAATAGAAAGATCATTATCAAAAGCTGATAACCAATAAAGGTTGATAAGAAACCAAAGACTTTTTAACTCAACTGCATAAAAATAAAATATACTTCAACTAAGAAAGGATATATCAATATTTCAATACTATGGGCCTTATTAATCAGGATGAAAATACAAAGTTAATTCAAAACAGTTCCATAATTCTCCACAAATCTAAGTCTTTGTGAATCTACTTCTCTTTCTGGGAGGCACATGCCCACATCACACAAGGGACAATGGCTACTGAGAGTTAATGACGAAATCATGAGTTTCAGCCTTCACTATCCAAATGACAAATCTTATGTAAGAACTAATGAACCAATCAGCTGACAAATGGAATGTTTGATCATTAAGAAAAATATCTAAAAACCTCAAGATTAACCTTTCAAAGAAAGGTTATTTGTCCAGCCTAAGGTTACTCAGTGATCGAAAGAGCCCAAAACACAAGATACTCCAGCCAGGTATATTCTTCCTCCCCTTACTGACAAGAATTCTATAACAAGTATTTTACTAATTAACATGCCCACAGTTTCTTAAAATGGAAAACTCTTAAGAGATGGAATGTAAAGCTTTAGTTTTGATAGGTTTCAAATCTTGTAACTAGGTTTTGGGATGAGGCTGTAGAAAGAATCAAGGCAGAGATTAAAGGATAAAAAGTAGAGACAGAATAAACTGCTTTCTAATTTCCTCTAGAATTCACACTGAAAACTATTAAATGTAAGTGGTCTAAAGATTATTACTTTATGAAAATATCTGGAAATAACTTTCCGGTGAAGTAAGCTGCTATTAGATTGAATCTTTTAGATATTCTGATGTACAAAATTTCTATTTGAATGGTTCTAATACTTTGTTAATCTGAAAATATAAACACAAAAATTTAAAGTTAAAACCATAATTTAAAATTAAAACCATAAAGTATGATTTTGTGTAGCTCTTGCTGAATTTAACAATGTGACTGCAGACAATTACTTTAATAATTCTGTTTAAATTAAATTATAGCTTACTTTACTTGGAAGGTATTTTGAGGTTAAAAAAAGGTTTAAAGAAAGACATATGAAAATACTATATAACACTACATTAAATGCTTTTTTTTTTCTCGACAGGGTTTGTCTTCAGTATTGGGAGAGTTTCAAATCCCCTTGACTAAATTAGCAGATTTTCAAGAATGTTCTCCACTTTCACATATGCTTTTCTTCATTAAAAAATTAATTTCATTTTGCTATACCCCTGGAATTAAAAAAGTGTTTTGGTAAAGTATAAACAGGGTATGTGATTTTCAAGTACTATGAAACTAAAAATATTTCATTATAATTTTATGTTTATTTTGCCTTCTCTTAATCCAAGACTATTATATAAATGTTAACCTTTCTTACTGGTTACCCCTTACACCACTAAAAGGCACAGCAGTGATCTATGAATGCTGAATAAGTCAGGTAATGGGATCATAAAGTCACACTGAAGGATAGAAAATGAGTGGTGTCAGTTTTCCTCATTCTGTGTAACTCAAGAAATGCAAAATGAACAAGTTGTCTTAAATCCAGCTCCTTTTGATTATACTTCTCAGTAAAGTTGGGAGTTGAAGTGACAGAACTGCAGAACAGAATAAAGAGATCCCCCTCTGAACCCTTAATGTGTTGTGGGTTTTTGTAAACATGGCATGGTGTCAAATTGCTCATCTAGAAGATGTTTCAAAGTATATAATGTACCCCAAATTTAACACTACCTAATGACCTCAATTTAGTGCCACCCACAACTAGTGAGAAAAAGGGTTGGAGGCGTAAAAAGAAAATTAATAATATCCAAAAATCATCTTCTTTTAGTACCTGCCAATCTGCCATAGGCATAGCCATTCCAATTATTCAGACAAAAATGGGAGTATGTTGGCATGGCCAACAAAAATTATGAACATACAGTAAAGACACTGCAGATTATGTAACATGTAATTACAGGTAGGTTTAACAAATATGAAGTTCAAGTGATGTATTTTCCAATGCTAAAAAGCAAGGTCTTTAAAATTCCATTATTTGGACGTTTTTAAGTGATTACTTTAAATGTGATTATTTCCTAAACCACACAAGAATAAAATAGAGCATTTATTGATGGAATAACAAAAGTGCTTTTCTTAAATATTCTTCAAAATACATTTGTACAACTTACAATAATATATCCAAAATAACTGTATATACAAAACATTACCTAGTTTTATGTATGTGCTTTTTCCCCAAAAATTACAAAGTAACTTCTTTTTAATTTTTTTTTTTTTTTGGCAAAGTTCAACCTTAACAGAGGTGACAATTTAAAGGTTGGTTAAGAAAATAGAACCTGAGGGAAATTGACACGCAGAGTCAATGACAAGCAAGAGATTTGGAGGAATATTTTTTAGTTTGTTAAATAAAAATGTTTTTTAGAGTGATACTTTTTCACATTACAAAAATAAACCAAAATGAAGAAAAGGTCACTGTAAAATGATGGAAAAAAAGATCTATAGACTTGCTTTTAGAATTTCAAATAGCCAACAATGCATGTCAAAAAAAATGAATGCAAGATCACAACAGTCTTGTATTTACTTTGTATTTGGAGAAGAGAGTGAAATAAGTGGCCACATTCTACTTTTGTTTAATTGCTATTAATATGGTTGATCTGATTGGCTCTTCGATGAATTTCATCCAAGAAGTTCTCCAGTTGTTCTATTAGCATTCGTTTTTTAAACCTGTATGAAAAAATAAGCACTCAATTATTTTTTAATGCCTAACATACAACAGCGTAATGTTTTAAAAAATAAAAACATTTGCTTTTGGGAAAATCTTTCAAAGTGAAATGAAATCTTTGAAAGTTAAAATCAATATTCTATAACATAAAATCTGCTGGAAGGTTTATGATTATTGTTTGTACACAACAGTATCATACTTTGTCCCTAAAACAGATAAGCTAGTCTTAAAAACAGTAAAAAAAGGGTTATTCCTCCTCTAGTGAAAGAAAAGGAAGAATGTATACTAATATATACAAGGATTCCAAATACTCAGATCTGGGATCCCAGAGTGATTACTGTAGTAATATTCTCATGACTTTTGAAAGCTGAGTACTGAAAGGAATGTGTGAACAAAGTATGAGTATCATTCCTCACAAAAGGCAAAGGAAAATGAAAGATGAACAGTAGCATTTAAAATCCAGGATGTCTACTATTTCAATTTGAAAGCAAACAAATCAAAGATAATTAGCTATAACATAGGCCATAGTAAATAGTTACAGTTCAAGTGGCAAATCACTGTGTTTTTTTCAAAATAAAGATAGGTAGGACAAAACTAAACTTATCGATACAAGTATGAATAGCACTGAAACTCTCTAGGAATAACCAAACACTTCATATGCTACTCCTACTGCTTTTCTACTTGTAAAATAATACAGATAGCCACTATATGACACATTTCTCGTAAAAGCTGGCAGGAATACTAGTATTACCCTACTAAATCCAGGGTGAGTCTGTGCTGACTAAAGAGCAGAAAGGTATAATGATGAAGAACAGAGTAGGTTAAATATTCAAAATTATGTGAACTTTATAGTCTTATCCTGATCCTTCAAAGTGGCCCTTGCTCTAGCCACCCAAAAAGAAAAACTTACTACAACTTTTATATTTTGCATAGAAGAAAGGGAATGGATCTGTTTACATTTGGAAGGTCAGATGAAATAAACCTCAAGTTTTCTTATAATACTAAAATTTAAACCTTGAAACAGAAAACAAACTTTTAAGCTTGTACAACTATTCTTCCTAACTAAATGAACTCTGTATTTAAGATTTAGAACTATGATTCACCTTCCTTGAACTAAAGTACGTAACTCTAGGATACCAAAACAATCAAAATAAAAACCATTTGTTCAACTGTTTCCTATAATTACATTTTCCCATGTAAAAACAAACTGCATTCAAATACTGTCTTCCTAGGTAATTTCTAATCACTAGTAAACAGTGCTAAAAATTATAGAAGCTAAAGGCTCTACAAAGCTACAACAGAGGATAAACAAGAATTTTCAAAGTATCCAGTATCTGGAGAGAGAAAAGTCCAAAATTTGTGAAGAAGTCGTATGGGGAAGTATTTTTAAGTCAATTTTTTTTCAATAAACGGAATAGTACACATTTATCTTGGTACATTATGTGGATGAATACACCAGTAAACAAAAGATACTGTTAAAATACTGCCTATGCATAAATGGAAAATTAAATTCATCAGCAGTTCATAGCATACAAAAGTCTATTTACCTTGCTGCTTCTTTAATGACATTTTGTAAAAATATTAGTCTTGTTTGTAAACTGCCTTGCACATGCTTCAGTAGAGTGAAGATTCTTTCATATTCTTAAAATGAAAAGTAAAAAGAACATAAGTGACTTTCATTCGTACTCTTCAATAGTTTTCCTTCAATCTTTATATTAAGAAACAGTACACAAAACATTCTACATAAAAATTATCATTCTTTAAAAATTTTATAGTATTCAATATACATATGAGAAAAAAATATATATCAACAAAGATTAAACAACATTTCAAACACTGCTTTTTTGGGAAAAGTTTCCAATGAAGATGAGTAAAACATTTTTTGGTTGTTCTGTTGAAAAATGAGTCAAGAAGCCTTCACCAAAACCCATCCTTATTATTTAAATTCTAAACTACAACTAACATGGTGGTAGTGGTGGGAGTCAGGGTGAGGGGAGACAGCTTAAGGATGTTACTTCAAGTTTTCACTTGTAATTCTGCCAAGGTCTGGATCTTTCTTACTCCTGGCCCACCCACAGGACACTGTACCATTGATGCTGGTAATCTGTTAACATCTGAATGGATGCCAATAAATACTTACAAGTTTTTCCCATAAAATTATTTTATACTCACATAATGAACAGCTCTTATAACTTTATTTTTTGGCCTAGGCATATCCTTGTTCACTACCATATATTAAACCTTCAACACAGTAGTAGGAACAATGACAAATAAGAACATTATAGACATAAAGTTATTTTTCTTTACATAATTTTACATTAGCTGCCACATTAAAATTCTAGTTGCTGGTTCAAGAATACTCAAGACTCTTTGAGTTCCTGTCATGGTAGGAAATATATACAGACAATTATCTGTATTATTTTCTTTGGCTTTCAGTCATTGCTGTCCACCATACCTAGTACCCTAGTTCCTTGACCACAGCAAAGTGTTTGCAAGGTGAATGAACAACCACACCTTATCTAGCTCAGATACTATTCTAGAATCAGATCAGTATTTTTACTTGACTTGTTTTTGTTTTTTTGAGTACACAGGGAAATTAAATCTGAGAGTTGTCTCTAAGTATACTTACTTCGTCCCGGCTTTCGTATCTCTTTCATTATTTGTGCTTTTAGTTCAGTGTTGATCTCTTCATGGCTTCTGCAGTGCACTAATTTCTTTCCCTTATTGAGTGAAGATGCTGGTATACTCTCTTCAGCACACTGTTCTTTATCTCTTGGCTCCTCATGATTTTCTAAAAACCCACCAACAGTGAGGTCATTATTTCCTAAATGGTCATGATCAAGTGCCTCAGTATGATTGGTCGGTCGCTCTAGTAAACTGGCTGAAGAAGATGCTGAAAATTCAGTATCCATAGCATTTGGTGTAATGTCTGAGGAAAGTTGGTCTGCAACATGATTTTCCACCACATCATCTATTGTTGAATCACTAGTGGTTTCTGAAACTAAAAACAAAGGCCAAAAAACTGAGAGCCAATATTAAAAACACAATAAAGTTATAAAGAAATATTATGAGAGCAAATAAAAACTGTTTTCCTTGATAAATTTTGTGATATGGATGAGCAATGCCAAAAATATGGTGGGATTTCAATGAGAAGCATTCATAATATTTATAAACTCTGTAGAACTTTCTTCCATAGGAAAAAAAATTTTAATTATGCTAATTTCAGCAAGTTTTTAATTCCCTGCTTTGCTGTATGGCAATTTTATTGAAAAGCAGGTTTTTCAATACTTTTATGAAATATGTATGATCAAAACTGTCATGATCATTTTTATCTTAGCTCTAGCTCATTTTAATCTACTTCTACCCTATACATTTTCAGTTAGAGGCAAAAGTAAACACTAAACCGTTTATATTTTTTCAAATTCTTCAGGTAACATACCACCAAATAGGTCATATTTCATAGCATATAATTTTCTTACCACCATCTATTTAGTCCTTGTGAAATGAATAAAGCAAAGCTCACCTTAACTCATTAGACCACTCAACCCAAAAGACAGCAAGCTTGCTGCTAGACACCAATTATTGGGCTCTGACTGTTTGCCAACCTCCAGGACACCAGGATAAACTCATCTCTCCGGTCAAATGCTAACATGCCATTTTCCCATTCATTGTAATATTCATTCCCACAAATTCTAATCACCTGACTTTGTTATAAATCCTACTCTATGATTTTCAAATGCTTCTTTACTAAATGTTCTCCACAACAATTTATGCTTTAACCGGAAAATGAGCCATCCTACAAAAAAAACCACTTTCCTTTTCAGATCTAGACAAAAAAATGCTTTCTCTCACATGGTACCTATGAGCTTAAAATCAGGACAAGTCTTTGATTCCTTCACCTCTCAATACAATTTCAAGATTTTGCCTATGTACTCTTGTTTAAAACAAGCAAGCAAACCACTTTCCCTTGGCAGACTCAACAGTGCCACCTGCCATCCTTCTCATCACCGTATCTTACTTAATATTCAGTCCAGGGCACATACTGTGGCTACTAATCTGTCTGGCAACTGTTTCACAATACATCCCCAAAGTCCTTCCTGATACCATAATTACAGTTCTTCATCACTCCAAGAATGGTCTGTGAAGCAAAGGCTATTGCTTCAGGAGAGAATGCTTGCCAAGCACACACATGGCCCTGGGTTCAATCCACAGCACCAACACCAAAAAAGGAAGATAAAAGCAATCAAAATGTGGTGTATGAACAAATGGCCTCAGCAGCATCACAAAGCATCCTAGAAACCCACAGAGAACAAATGAGAACTAGTAGTTTATCTAGATCTCCAAGTGTTTCTCATATACGAAGTCTGAGAAATGCTGTGGTAATCAATGTCTAAGCAGATCATTTCTCAAGAACCTGGTCTTGCTGGATGCACTTGGAAGCTGAGGCAGAAGGCTCCCCATGAGTTCAAGACCAGCCTTGGCTACAGAGTGAATCTAAGGATAGTCTTAACAACAATGGGAATACCCTGTCTTGAAAAAAAAATGAAACAAAAACTTGTTCTCACTAATCCTCCTAATCCTCAATTCCTTATCTCCAAAGAATTTCTTTCTATTTACACTTTTGCTTCTCCTATACACATAAATTTAGTGAAGAAAATATGTAATCCTTGTCTTGGCGGAACTCTTACATTTTGTCTTTTAACACAGCCAGACTTTTAGTGCAGGAACTCCTTTATTTTTCCCCTCCTACTAAATAGACTCTTGCTAGACAAACAGCCACATTCTTACTGATCAGGTATTTATACCATGATTGATAACCTTTTAAAAATCAAATGCCCTAACTGTCTTTCCAAGCAGATGACTGGCTCTATCTGCTGCTCCTCGCTACATTTCAAATGATAAACACTGCAAAGAAGCAAGACCAAGCTCCAGAAAGCAGTCATCATCTACTCAGATCTGCGGTACTCCCTAGCAATCTTATTACAACCCCTTCTCCTTCTCCCAGTGTCAGTGAAGACACTTTTTCCAGTGTCTTCAAATCTGATTTTCCCAATTTCCAGTTCCCTCCTACTTCACTGAGAAAGTAAAAAGAAAGAAAAGCGAAGGCACTGGCAGGAACTTCTGGCTTCCATACTAGATGTGTACCCATATCCCTCTATTCAATAGAAGCACCATTCTCTTATCAGTGCTCTGGACAGCTGCTCTTGACTTCTCAGTAATTCTGTGTTGATTATGCCTTCATTCACCTCTATTTTCTTCCTTTTATTCTCTGTTCACTAACATTTGAACAGTCAACTCTTCTGATCTTAAAATAATTCTTTCAGTACAATGAATTCTTCTATCATTTATTTTCCACCTTAACTAGTTGCTTATGCAACTCAGTACCTCTGTTTTTTCACTTCTCATTTCTTCCTTTACCTTCTTTTCTAGGCTGGTTTCCTCAACTCGGCAAAAACTATTCTTGCTAAAATAGTCAAAGATCAACAGATCTTTTTAGTATTCTGGCTATGCCTGTTATTCAGGTACTTAAGATAACCAACCATTCAATTTTCTTTCCCATTAAGAGTCCACAGAATTTTTCCCTATGTTCTCATTACTTCTTGGATGTGACCCTCTTAATCTTTTCTTTCTCCTCTGTAGCATTTTTTCTCAAGGTTTTATTCTGGTGTCTCCTTATCCTTTCCCTCTACTACACCTACTATTTCCCTTGGTAAGATTTTATTTCACTTCAGTGGGCAATAAACTGCCTCTCATACTTATTCATCTACTCCAGTTTCCTCTTATTGCATCCAAAACTCAAATATTCATCTTAGGATCTCCACTTGACCATGTAATACACACTTCTGAACTGAATGTATACTTTCTTCTTCTATCCAACCAGTGTCTTAAGACAGAACCCTCACTCCTCCTTTACCTTGATCCAAATGTTCAACCCATCACCAGGTCCTTTATTGGTATCTCCAAAGATTGCTTAGGCACATATTATCACAACCCACAGTCAAGTCACAGTCACCTCTTTCCTGGGTTTCCTATGCATGCATAATAACTATTTAATAACATCAAATATCAAGTGAGTGTTTATGTTCTCCAAAACAATACACATTTTCTGTTTGTAGAATTAATTCTGAGCCCAAATTAACCAAATTATGCTAGCTAGTTTGTATGTCTCCTATCTAACTTTGACTCTAAAATGCCCTGTACTTTTCTTTTTGCTATGTGCTTTACTCTCAGAGAGGTGAGACACAATCATTTTTCTCTCCTTTAGTTTTTTTTTTTTTTTTTAAGGATTTTTTTGAGACAGGGTCTCACTTTGTAGTTCAGGCTGGCCCTGAACTCAGCCTCCAACTCACATCACAGCAATCCTCCTGCCTCTGCCTCCTGAGTGCTGGGATTACAGGCGTGAGCCACCACGCCAGCAATGTGGTATGTGGTACTGGTTGCTGCTGGGCGTGAGTCTCCACGCCCAGTATTGTATGTGCTTACCTGAGATCAAACCCGAGCCCTTGCATTTTTAAAACAGGCGCCGGAACTAATGAGCTAACTCCCCAGCCCTCTCTCCTTTAGTTTTTTTAAATCTGGATTTTGCTGATTTCATCCCTGATTTTGCATTTAATTTATTCCTCCATTTCCTTTGAATTGGTAGTTATATCCAAAGGCTTGTTTAGGTTCAGATTTAATTTTGAGGGCACTAAGGGAAAGGACCAAGTCCACTTCAGAAGTAGTACTGAATAATTCCATCAAAGGGTATATAATATTTGGTTTCTTCCCAGTTAAGATATTATAAACCAGGAATGATCATTACTTGTTAATCAGTAAATTTATTAAGAGTTATTTATAGACATTTTGCCACCCTGATAGTATTCCACTCATTATTATCAGCATGGTTTTTAATTACATCAGATCACTCCCTTCAAACATTATGCATTCTGTCTTTGGCTTATAGACCTCCCATTGCTTCCAAACCCTTTCACATCTGACTCCTTTCTTACCTCATCTCAGCTTACCTCATGCCTAACAACCCTTGCAATACTTCAGGTCCCTTGTAGTCCTTTTCTTTATATATACTCAGATTATTCCTCTGGTATAGGCAAATGCACAGCTGGATTTAACCAATTCCTATTCATCCATTAATGTAACTTCCTCAGGAAAAGGTCTTGGCCTCCTCAACTAATTTAAATCTTCTTACCAAATATTTCCATGATATATTCCTTTTTAATATTCATTACACTTGTATTTATTCAGTGACTTTCTCTCCCTGTTCATTGTAAACAAGGGTAGAGCGCATCACTGTCTTATTCACTACTTGCTGTACCTCAATGCCTAGCACTGTCCAAAATAGTATATGTATTTGATAATCAGTTGTTGCACTTAACTGAAAATGAAAGCCACACTTCTGCTAGTATACTAATACTTTGAAAATCTGACTAAAATCTTTTCCCTAAGAATCAAAAAGCAGGAAATGATTTTAAGCTCAAACTCACTTTTATGAAGTGGAAGGGGTTTAATCAGATCTGGCTGTGCTTGACTTAGAGGTACAGGTGGTCCTTTTCCTCCAATATGATTGTTCACAACAGGGTTCTGCTGCCTGCCTCGTAGGAGTGGAGACATACAACGACGTCTTTTCGGAATCCCCTGCATATTTGGTTCTCCAGGTCGTTTATGTTTATTTTGAGGTCCAGCCACAAATTCATCTGCTTCATCTATCATCATTCCCTATAAAAAGAATATAATTTCATTGATTTTACAATTTTAAATGTTTGTTATTTGTTTAAATTGACAAATTTATGGAATACAATGTGATAGTTTGTTCTGCTTAGACACTGTAAGAAAGGCTTAAGTTAATTAACATGTCCATCACTTCACTACTTCTTATGTCTACACAGCATAAGACCATACTCTCAGCATGGTCTTTATAGAATGCTATTTAGATCACATCATCCCCCTTTTAGACCTTTTAATGATTTTGTCTTCAGCTTGAAGAAAAGATTCTATAATAGTTTCCAAAGACTTCCAGAACAGGTTTCTTTCAGTTTTCATCTTACTTTGTGCCTAAAAACCCTTACTCTTTTAACAATAAAGAGCAATAAAACAATAAAAATCTGCTCTTTTAGCATTTTGAAATACCCAATAAATTATTATCAACTACTGTTACCATGTAGTGCAACAAATCACTGAAACTTAATTCTTTCAAGTCTGAGACATGGTACCCTCTAATCACTCTCTTCCTGATCCTCTACGCCAAAGCTTCCTCTTGTAACCATCTTGCTATAATGGTACGTTGGTTCACAAATTTGATGCTTTGTAAAATCCTGCTCACGCACTGAGTTGGGTGAGAATCAAAATGAATTCAGTGGTTAGATTTCATGTTGACCTTAAGGAGAAATTTAATTTGATTCGCATCCACTTCAGTTGGAATCATGGATAGAACTAAACCAAGTGAGCCAAATGAGTTAAACAGTGAACCAGAGCTATCACTGTACTTTCTGCCAAAAAATATAATCTTGGATTTACAATTTTGAAACAGCATAACTAATCCCAATTCCACTTACAATAACTATGGTAAGACTTTGATTCACAAATGCTCCCGCTTGTGAACAATCTGGTCTTGAACAAAAGCATTTGACAAAATATGGCTTCTATTCACAAACTCCACATCAAGTGACAAACACAACTGCAGGCACCTTCCCCACACAAGCATAAAAGCAGCCATCTTCCTCAAAATCGTAAAACAAATTAAGTTCATAAACTAAGGCACCACAGTTCTGGATACTCTACCAGGAAAATAGCTTCAGCTTAGTTTAGCTAAGTTAACTGTTAAATTGACAGTGCCTACCACAAGCAAATTAAGTAACAGAACAGTTTAAAATTACCTTTTTATCCAGCTTAAAGGGGTTACCAAATGTATGTAGCCTTCGAGGTTGATCAGGATCAAGTTCTCTTAGTGGAGAAGGTACTTGCTTGAGGTATTCCTGATAATTCCCCATTTGTGCTATAGGAACACTGTGCACTTGATCTTTTCAGAAAAAATATAAGTTAATCTCTTTGAAATTATACTCACATCTAATTATCAAATATGAATGCTGCCCTACCTAATTTTATTCTAAGCAGCCTTCCCTTATTACATATGTTAAGTTAGTGTGGTTGGTGCAGTTATAAACATCATGACAAAGTCTGAGATTTTTAAAGTAAAATTTTAACGATTTCACCTCATAAACAAAACAAAAATATTGGAGCTGACCTCACAGCACCAAATAAACAGCATATATAACCTTGCCATAAAATAGTGTATCTCTTCTACTCTATTCTAAATATAGTCAAAATTTAGTCATAGTAGAATTTGTAGAAAACAGTACAGTAAACTAGTTACACAGACATAAAACTGTAATTAGCACACTTAGGTCACAAAATGGCAAAGGTTAAAACCATCACCTGACTTGATTTAGAGTAGCTGCCTATGGATACAGTAAGGAGACATCAGAACATGCCACCTGGAGTTTATCAGATACTTAAATACCACAAAAAATGACCATGTGTAAGTTGTCTACAGGTATGAATATGAGAAAACCTAAAAAGAAAACAAATTTCTTAACAATAGTTGCTACTTCTACGGAACAGAATTTGAAGCAGCACTGATACTAAAAAGGGAAGGAAAAAAAAGGGATGATTCACTTTCACTTCATTTGCTTGAATTTCCAAAAAGAATACTTTCACCTTTACATTACTATACTATGTTTTTTTCAGACTATAAGGAAAAAGAATTCCAAAAGTTACCAAATAAAAAAACCATAATCTAACCTTCATCCTGTCCTTTAAGAAATCTGCGGGTGCTTTTCAAAAGATTCGATCTCATTCTTGTCAAGTGATCCAAAAGATTCCGTCTTGGTATGTCATACGCATTTCTAAATGTCTGAGGCTTCAAATCCTATTGGAAAACATTCATGGGAAGGACAGAACTTATTTTAAACAGAAATAAAAAAGATTAAAATCTCTGGCTGTAGCATAGGTTTGGAAATAAAGACATTATTAGTTAGCAAAAAATAAAAAAATACATATTATGACATAATCTAAACATACTGTTTTAGAGCTGAAAGATGGAAATTTGGTGGTAACCTCAACCAAAATCTATAATCTGAAATTCACACTTAACTTTATTATGTAATAATGAATAAGTAAATTCACCAAAGTAAAAATTCATTTCTAAATTATAAATCCTGAAAGGTTTAAATAGCTCTGATAAACCAGGTGTGGTGGCACACACCTGTAAGATCTTCATTCAGGTAGCTGAGGCATAAGGATCACTGAGTGTGTGCCTTGCCTGGATTATACAGTCAAGGCCAGTCTCAACTACACAGCGAGACCTTGCCTCAAAAACTAAATAAATAAATAGTTCTGATGTATACTTTATATATCATAAAATCACATATTAGTAAGTATATAGTTTGGTAGTGTTGGTAAATTTATAGTTGTGTAAGTATCACCAAAACTCAGTTTTAGAATACTTTCACTATTTCAGAAAGCTCTTGATACCCCTTTGTAGTTAACTCCTGTACTCGCTTTGGCATCACAAATTCTAAAACTGTAGTTAACCCCTATTCTTAACTCCAAATAACAAATGATCTGCTTTTTATACAGTGGACCCCCTAGTTATGATAGGCCAGACAAAACAAATAAATGGAGTTTTACTTTTAACTTACAAAGTCTTGAGTTACAACCCAACTCCTGGCCACTTGTACTTCCACATGGTCCCAAATATAGATTTAACCCTTAAAGAGTTCTGGACGAACATTACAACTTCCTTCCCTATGTGGAGTTAATTGAGAAATCCTAGGCCAAGTCTCAAAGGACACTGAGATCTGCCTGTGTACCGGAGAGACTCTTAAAAGGCTATGTAGAGGAGCCTGGGTCTTCAATTAGCCAATGTACATTACAACTCATGAACAAATTGGGTTTGTAAGTCAAGGACCCACTGTACTGTAACTGAAAGTTGCAATATTTATTTTTTTATTTGGCTTCTTTCACTTTTACTCACCATATTTTTAAGACTCATCCCTACTGTTCATGTATTAGTTTGCTGTTTATTCCAAAATAGTACTTCATTTTATGGATATAGTACAATTTAAAAAAATCTATTTACTAGTTGAACACTGATTACTTTTGGCTACTTTACATAACCCTACTATGAACATTTACACCAAGTCTTAAACAAATACCTGCACATAAAATTTCTAATTTTATGTATAGCAAACACGTTTAACTTTTGAAACTACAATTTTCTACCTGCAACATTTGAGCATTCTATTTGCTCTGTATCTTCACCAACAGTTTATACTTTTCAGTCTTCTACATTTTAGTCACTCTAACACATTTGATGTATCGAATTATGGTCGTAATTTGCATTTTCCTAATAACTAATAAGGTTGTCCACCTCTTCAATATGCCAATTTGTATTTACACATCTTCTCTGGTGAAGTCTATGTTCATTTTTCATTTTTAAGTGTGAATCACTTATTTATTCTGAATCAAGTCCTTTATCTGAGGCAAACTTTTCTCTGAGCTATAGCTTGCCATTTTTGTTTTATTTTGCTTTTACAAAGTTTCTTTTGAAGAGCAAATTATTTCTATTTAATAAAGGTCAACTTGTAAATATTTTTTTGGTTTATGCTTTTTGTGTTTATTTTAGAAATTTTCCCTAGCTCAGTATCATCTAGATTTTCTCCTGGGCCTATGAATTCTTTACTAGAAGTTTACAGTTTAATTTTTCAAGCTAAGATCATGATCACTTCAAAGAATGTGAGGTAATGAATTCATTATTCAGTATACGGGTATCCAACTGTTTCAGCAAACTCTCATTAAAAGACTTCTCTTCCAGTTTAGTTTGTTAAAAAGCAATTACTGAGCTGGGCATGGTGGCTCATGCCTGTAAATCCAGCACTTAGGAGGTAAAGGCAGGGGGACTTCTGTGAATTCAAGGCTAGTCTGGGCTACATACTGAGTTCAGGGCCAGCCTGAACTACAAAGTGAGACCTGTCTCAAAAAAAAAAAAAAATAAATAAAAAAAAAATAAAATTAATTACTGATAACTATATGCCTAAGGACCTTCTTCTAGACTCTTTTACTTCCCGAGAAGACAAGATATTTTTTACAGAAGATTGACTCTCACTTACATCTCATCATGTACAATAATCACCTCAAAAAGGGCAAATATTTCAGGATACTGGTAAGAACAAAGACTTTTTTGGATACGACCAGCAAATCATAGCCAACAAGAGGAAAAGGAAATAAATGAGATTATATGGAAGTAAGAGATCTGAACAGCAAAGGAAACAAGAGTAAACTGATAATCTATAGCAGCACAGAAAATATCTGTGAACTATTCATCTGAAAAGGTGTTCCTATCCTCAATCAAAAAAAAAAAAAAAACCTCAGATCAACAGCAAATAAACTATCTGATTTTAAAAACAAATGATATCAGATGTATTTCTCAAAAGAAAATATAAAATTAGCCAAACATACAAAAAATGTTCAAAATAACTAATTATAAGGAAAATGAAATAAAAAAACATTAAGACATGCCATCTTACCCCAGTTAGAATAACTACCATCAGAGAGACAAAATATAAACATTCTATTGAGAACATGGAGAAAGAAGATCTCACACACTCTTTTGGTTGGTAATGTAAACTAATATACTATGGAAAAATAAGGCACTTTCTCAAAAATCCACAAATAGAACTCCCATATGATCTAGTTATACCATTACTAAAACCATTTCCAAAAGAAAATTAGCATGCAGAAGAAATATACTGTACTCCTATGTTTACTGCAGCATTATTCACAATGACCAAGATATGAAATGAAGTCAACTTTTCAATGAAAAATAAATAAAATGCATAAACAATGGAATAATATTCATTTACAAAAAGAATGAAACCCTATCACCTGTGACAACCTGGATGAGCCTAAAGGGCATTATAGTACAGTCAATGAAATGACCCAAGGGGCAAAATGTGTCAGCTCAGTTCATAAGAGGGTGGAAGGTTTAGAGGACAGAGACCTTAGAGAGGGTGAATAGTAACACCAAAATGTAGATCAATAGGAGAAATAAAGCAGATGATAGCTTCAGGATATGGTGGTCTCAATTCAGTAGATGACTGTAGTATATCCCACTGTGATAACCAAATTTCCCAAATATTTCCAAATATCTAGATTCTTCCTTGTTCTACCTATCTGCATTCTTACTCTTATGCCAACACCATACTGAAGTTACTATGGCTTTACAGATGATGTGAGTCCTCCAACTTTATTCTTTTCAAAACTTTCTTAGCTACTTTAGAATTTTTACACTTCCATATAAATTTTACAATCAGTATGTTTATCTCTATAAAAATGCTGTTAGGATGAATATAATAGTAATTCATAAAGCCTTTTAGAAACATCAACGTAAGTACCACATTACAGTGAATGCTATCACCATCTGTGTAACTTTCACCAATCTCTAAGCCCGTTTTCTCATCTATTAAGTGACCTGGTTCACTTTTTAGTCAATCTACCCACTTATTCTAACACAATATGCAATTTTAAATATAATTCTAAAATTCAATGCTTAAATAAGAATATATTATTCTACAGGAGTATAAACGTACTTTTCAAATTATGCATGAATCGAATGTCAGTTAATATGAAATTTGATTTATTCAGTAACACAACAAAATACAGTGTAACACAGCTGGAGGAGTGCTAAATTACTTCTTACCTTGTTTAGTAATGCAACTTGGAACCCAGTGTATTCCTTCATATTAAGATCTAGAAGTCTGTGAGGAATATCTTCTGAAATTCCCTGGAGTAGCTGTTGAAAATCTTTCCTGTATGCCATTGATAAGCCATGTGATCGGCTTCGAACTTTAATGCCAGTTTCCTGTACTACTTTTTTGCCTACAGATCCTATGACTCGATCAGATTCTATTTTGGCCTAAAAACAAACAAGAGTTGTCTTTTACAATTTAAGCTGAAAAATCATAAATAGTTAAGTCTACTATAAATTTATGATATTTTCACAGTAAGAAATATTAAAACCCTAAGTATTGCTTTTACTAAGTAATATAGTTTAAAAAACTATACCTTATCACCTTGTATCATCATAATTCTTAAACTTTTAGAGTAACAGAAACAAATGCAACTTCACTTGTTAATACGCATCACATTTAAACCATGAAGTGTAAATGTTTTAAAAATGAAAATGTATATTCCCAATTCAAAGGTCATTCAAAATAAGAAAAAAAAACTTATCAGAATTTGCTTTTAGACAAAGTTAATAAAAGATAACCAGTCATAGATATGGCAAATAATGGTACGACTTTTCACTGGAAAGTACATAACAATACTTTGATTCTAAATTACATTTTGATTAGCCATAAAGATAAAGCTATCCCATACTGAAAAAAGTACATATGGCTGGGGATGTTGTGGCACAGCACCTGTTTGGCAAGCACCAGGCCTTGAGCTTAATTCCCTGCACGCGTGCACACACACACACAACTATGTATTGCTAGGCAATTATTCTACTTATTAATGTGTTTTGCAGCCAAAAAAGATAAAATTCAATGTTTTTATAAACATTTTAAAAGACACGATATTTACACATAAAACAAACTTCAATTTTGAAAGAAAAATTGCAAATTTTAAAACATAAAGCAAAAATCATTTTTTCCTAACAAAACAAATTCCTAATATAAAATTTTCAAAGAAAAACACCAGTAATGATCATATACAGGAAGTCTGGCTCCACATTAATGAAGCCATTTTCATAAATTAGTAATAGAAATTTAAAAATTAACATAGCATACTTGACAAAAAAACTGTATTAATATTTAGTATATGTGGTGATTTTCTTTTCTTTTTTTTTTTTTTTAAAAGACAGTCTTGCTTTGTAATTCAGGCTGGTCCTAAACTCAGCAGCAATTCTGCCTCTGCCTCCCAAGTGCTGGGATTATAGGCATGAGCATACCTGTGCTATGTAGTACTGATTGCTGGCTGGTGGGCATGAGTCACCATGCCTGGCATTGTTGTATATGATTATCAGAGATCGAACCTGCACCCCTGTGCTCACAAGGCAGGCACCAGAACCGCTGAGCTAAATCCCCCAACCAGTATATGTGGTTTTTAAATGTAATATATAATATAATGAATGGCATTGGAACCATCAAGAACTAGCTTTGAGCCTATTAACTATCTTGGCTAAAATTATCGAAACACACTTTAAAGGCCTACTTCTGTTTTCTGACATTACCTGTTGACTCAATTTTTTGAGGTATGAAATGACACTATAACTGAGTCCATACTCCATACTGTCTGCTATTAAATTAGGTGCTCCCATCATTCTAACAGCCTTCTTCAAGGGCTACAGAATAAAAGAGGAAACAGCAGTCAGTATTAACCTTGTTAAAATTGTATGCCTCAATGTAGTTTCTAAAAAAGGAAATAATATATCCATATTTTTAGTTCAGTAAAATGTTTATCAGTGGTATAAAAACAATCTGATTATAGTTAAAAGGATAAAAGACCATGAAATTAACTCCCAAAGCTCACAAAGTAAAGCCTTGTATTCCTTGTTACCATTAGGAGATACCTGTGTAAAAGAATATAGACAGGAGACAGGAAACACTGATGACACCAGGATTTAAGCAAAAGTATAAGATTTCTACTTTTCTGGCCAGACTGTGGATCAGTTCTCACTAGCTATGGGATCCCTGGATCAATTATAAAACTTCCCTGTCCTTAATTTCTACATGTGAAATAAGGATAATGAAAGTACTAATCCATATAGGATTGTCCTGATGCTAACCTTAGTCAAGGCATGTGAACCATTTATAAAAACATTTGGCACATAGTAAGTATTCAATGGATGTTAATCATTAAAAAACAGTATTATTTTTAATGGATATGGTATGGTGAAAAAGTGTTCAAGTTTAAGAACAAACAGAACTATTTCGTGAAAAAAAAATCAGTAGTAGAAGTATCTAGTATACGTGAATGAGATATAGCTAGAAACACATAATCACTTGTGTATTAGAAATTGTCTAAGCACTGGTGTCAACATGGAATCAAGTCCCCGCTGATTTAAAAACCACATAGCTTTGACTAAGTATTAAAAGTTGCTATAAAAACTCAATGAGTCCACAAAAGCACCAGTTCCTATTCAAGGTGTTTCTCTTATTTGCTACATTTCCAACAACTTATCTCATATCTGTCTCTTACATAAAATGTCATGATTTTCAAAGCTCAAGAAATTAATCTTTAGACAGGCATAATCGCAAATGCCTGTAACCCCAGGATCCTGAAAGGATGAGACAGAAGGATCACAAGTTCTATGTCCAGTCTGGTAACCTAATTATTTAACAAGACCATGTCTCAAAATAAAAAATAAAAGGAATGGAGACGTAGCTCGGCGCAAAGACCCTGGGGCTTTACCCCTCACTCCTACCCCAACTCTGTTGCCCCCCTCAAAAAAAAAAAAAAGGGTGGAAGGAGAGATGAATCATCTAATTATGTATAGAGACCAATTAAGACAGTTTAGCTACAGTCAAGTGCTGTTATATTCCTGCATCAAAAGCAGCAGTGGCTAAAAATACAGTTCACCAATACAGTGCTTGCCTAGTATAAACAAGACCTTAAATTCCTCCCCAGCACCTCCAAGAATAAAGCAGAAGTGATATTTAAAAGTGGTTTTAATGTAGTCTCTGCAAATATGTATTTATTCATCTAAAAACTTATTCTTGGAGATTTGGAAAATAATGCAACAAAAAACATTTTTTAGCTTGAAAAAAAATAATCATAAAACGGCAATTCAAAATAAGGATATAAGAATAAAGGTTAAAAGCCAGACTAAATTTTAATACCTCATTTTCCCATATAGTAACCATGTAACTTTGGACAAACTGATTAACCTTTACTACTTTAGTTACCTTTATCTGTGAAATAGGAACAATGATTTCTTCCTCACAAAGTGACTTAAGAATTAAAATTAACACATTTCAGATGCTTAGCAGAGTACCTGGCTTAGGATAAGCACTGCATAAATATTTTCACAACCATCCTTATTCTTCAAATCACTGAATTTTATTACTACTGAATCTATATCAGCTATTTGTATACTCAATTTTCATAGATTTAATCTGTAACAGCAATAAATAAAAGTTGAAAATATCTATAATAAACCGTAAGCATAATATAAAATTTTATAACAAGTTCTATTTTTAACCGCAATCTTACCCCAAGGTAGTAGGGAGGCATTGTCTTCAAATAACTTTCAAATGACTGTCTCCATTTCAATGTTGGTTTTGCTTTATGCACTTTAAACAAGTCATCTAGAAATATATATCATGAACAACCTATCATCATGCATTGTTTTCTCATTTAAAAGTCAGCTTCTTGCTTTATTTTTGAGAAAATAACATCAGACATTAAGTTTTAGTCAAAATTAAAAGTACTAAAATTTCTGTTTTGACTTACAATACTGTTTTAAAACTTGAGAGGTGCAGCTGATAGCTAAAAATTATATCTAAGAATGAAGTAAAGCCAGATAATATACAAGGAAATTACATCTAATAGTGACATAAAATCAGAAAATATATAAGGAAAATAATATGTTCCCTATCTAGAACTAGACACAGATTCAAAGGAAGAAA
The DNA here is from genome assembly GCA_004026965.1 of Petromus typicus. Classification (NCBI taxonomy): domain Eukaryota; kingdom Metazoa; phylum Chordata; class Mammalia; order Rodentia; family Petromuridae; genus Petromus; species Petromus typicus. The sequence goes on along the minus strand of PVIR01018593.1, from coordinate 5,924 downwards.
AACATGCAAAATATTTTCTATTAAAATGTACCTAACTAATGCTTTGACTATAACTTTTAAATCTGATGGATTTCATGGAGGCAAAGTAGCTTTCTCTGTCAAAAGCTGATTGCTACATAGTATCTACAAATTTAGCTGCTTCATAATAATTTGGGACACATTCTTTTGTTAAAATATTTGCCAAATGAAAACTTAAGGTCAATAAAGTCTTTAAAAACACACTCAAACTTTGTGAATATAAAATGTCTTATGCAAAAAGAAACGTACAAATTTTACATATATAAGAAGTAGTAGAAAAATTAGAACATTTAATATTTTAAGTATAATTTATCATATAAACAGATTACAAAAATTTGTTTAAAGATTTAATATTTTAAAATATTAAAACCACTTTCATTAATTTTCTGAAGATAACAAAAACTACACAGGAATATTTCTGAACCGTCCTTCAGAAAATTTATATATATACACCACACACACAACAAAGAATATGACAAAAAAAGCTTACCTAAGAGGGGTAGGAGGACCGGATAATTGTAAGGCATCACAAATAGGTTGACACAGTTCAGTGCTGTACTGGCTTTCAAGTAACCAAAAGGATGACCAAGTTCACTATATTTTGCACTATTGCTCACATACACCTGGTTTAAAAAAAGTTACAATGTCATAATTAATAACTTTGAAAGAATATCATGCAAACTACTGACTGAATTTTTTTTTCAGGAGCATCTCATTCAGTATTTCAAGGGACAAAGCTAATTTATGATTGAACCTAGGACTTAAGCATGGCAGACAAGTGTTTTACCCCTGAGCCACAACTCTAGACTCATACAAAACAAATTTTTTTGGGGGGGTATCATGGATCAAACTCATTATCCACTTATAAGGCAGGCTCTGGAACCACTGAGCTAAATCCACAGCTCCTCAAAAATTTTTAAAAGGTACATTTCAGCTCACCTGCCAACATGTTTGAGGAGATTTCCTTTCCAGGATAAATTGAGTCAGTGGTGAAGGTTCCAATTCATACTTGTCAAAAGGTAGTTTGTCAATAACCATTGGTTCACAATCTGTACAGGAAAATTTCACTACAGGATGAGAGGTACGAGGTGGCTAAAGGGAAAAGTTATATAATTACTATTTATACATAAAAACAAAAATAAATACTTTAAATAACCTTCCCTATCAAAACTTATTCAATTCCTCAGTTTTGCTAGAATTTGCTTTACTAATAAAAGCGTCAGTAAGCTGAAAGAAAATACTTGAAAATATAATAAACTATAATCACAAGAGAAAGATAAAACACTTGAAAATCCATATAAAATGAAAATCTCTTTTGAAGTCAGATTTACTAGATGTTAAACGAAAAATTTCAGAATTAAGTATTAATGTTTTTACATCCAACAAACAAGATATATACAAAAACCAAGTCCTCATTTGTAGTTAGAAGTCACATTTATTTAAAAGTCAAGAGCAATTTGGTTTTTATGTGACAGTATCGTCGGTGTCTTACACATATATGTAAAGAGATAATCAGCTGATTGTCTCCCCTGTAGCCATATCTTACACTTTTTAATTTCCACCAATTTTTCCCCCAAATTATTTCTTCCTCTGACTAAAATTGTATTCATCCTCTATGGCTTGTAATAATGTGCAACAGACCACAAGAACAATAGGTAATAGCCATAGTTTTGGTCTTCTTTCCACTATGATTTAACAAGTACCGTATTTACTCTTCTGGATATTAAATATAACTGAATGAATAACCAACAAGACAAGATAGCAGATACTCTATACAAATCTGGGTGGTAAGAGCTCTAAGAAGTCAATTACCAAGGAAACTGAAAGTTTCTCTATAAAGACAGACCAAAACATTATAATGAGTCAACATCACAAGGAATAAATAGGATATCTTAAGGAAATCTATAAAACCTTAATCTCATATATTACCACTTCATTAAATTCCTAATGAGTAAAGACCTTTATTAATACATCTAAATTTACAAACCTCATATAAACTCAAAATTATTCTGAAAACCTGATTACAAAAAGTTTCAAACTGAGATCAGTTTAATTCATAAGTGATAGCTGCATGAAACTATTAAAAACTGCTTAATGATCTCAAATACAACCATCTTCTAGGAGCATTATATCAAAGAGAACCACTGTCATGCTCCCCCCCCCCCGTACAATATCTCTTGGTGTTCTCAGATACTAAAAGGAAAAAAGAACAAACTGAAAAAAAAGTACACTAACAAAACTGTATAATTATTGATATGTATAAATTTATCCCATTATTTTAAGAACTGTATATGATGAATGCTGATAACACCATAATCATTCAGTAAGTCTCACTGTTTATAAAAATTCACATAAACAAGACCAAAAAATCTTTTCTAAATTAAACCTTTACAATACAACACGAAATACAAATAAAACTATGCAAATCAATATGAATCTCTAAGACTAAGACTTGAAAGGTTGCAGGAAAACCAACAGAATTATTTTCTAAGCCTTCATTTAGATTTCAAATTATGTCCCAGAGACATATCTCCATGCTACATTATGTTTAGAATTCAAAAAGGAAATCTTATGATTCTGTATCCAGATGTCAGTAAAAATTAAGTGTAGTATTAGATTCTAATTGAAAGAAGTGAGTCTTTTCTATTAGTTCACAGTGACAAATACAGTATATTAAAGCAAGTAACAGGTTTATCACAGCACTTTGACATCTGTATAATTCCTGTAAATAAACCACTCCTTTAACCAACAATAGTACTTAACAGCTAATATAAAAATGCAGTTAAATGGTTACACAATTACACAGATATAGTCTCTCTTGTACTTACTAGTGTTGGAGAATTCTGATCTGGCCAAAAGGATTCTGGAACAGGCCAATGACCTATAGGAACCCCGGTTTTAGGATTTGGTCTGACATATATGAGTTTGTGACAGCTATGCCAAGGCTGTGATCCAAAAGGCCTTGATATATCTGGCTGTCCATCTATAGCAACGAAATTAAAACAAGCATATAGAATTGGAGGGGACAAAATGCTAAATTATATCCATTAGTCCTCAATAATGTCCTAATTGAGTATATTAATTTCTGCATTTTCTCTTTTCTTAAATTATTAAATACTATGACTACTTAACATTTAGCCTAGATTATAAATTACTAGGTAATGAAGTATAAATTCCAACTATGAATTCACCAATAGAAATAGTGACACAGCATCTTTTGCTTGCCCAACTAGAAATACACAAAACACATCATTATCCTATGTCAAAAATATGTCAAACAGTTAATACAAACTATTTCTTAAAAATTATTTTAGATAATACCTAGTAATAAAAGCAAACTTAAAAATGCAGATATGTATTCAAAGTACCTACCTTTAAAAAGAACTGTAGCAAAATAGTAACTTCAACAAGTCAGTAAACTCAATGCCTAAATCTAAGCACTAATAAAATTTAAAAACAAACACAGGCTAACAATGTTTTTTTGTAAATCAGACAATAATACAATTTAATCTAACCTTTGGCTCCTTCCTTTATCTCTGACCCCTCCCCCTCCAGTGAATAACTGCTGACAAGTATCATTACTGACTATTTCTTAATAAGTATAAAAGCTGAGAATAAAGCTAAGTTGGGCTCAGCTAGAGTTAAAAGAATAAAATTAATGGCAAAAATTAGTTCTTCATTTTAAGAGCCACACAAATCTTTAGGTTCTGAGTACTTTTATTCCTCTAGATGAAAACAACTATGGAATTTTTTTAACCCTAGGGATGAATACTAAGAATTAAGGAACACAAGAAAAGCAAATATGATAGATAGAGGCAATGGTAAGTAAACAAGGAAACAGGAGTTTGCTTATCAGTAAATGTGTAAAAAGGTGTAAAATTTTAAGCTATGAATAACCACTAATATAAAAGGTGATGCTGCGAAATCACCATCAAGTTATCCTGAATTCCCCATGCAATCTTTCCTTCTTTATTACTAGCAGTTTTTGTACTGATAATTTGGCCTTGTTAATTTTAAAGCTCATTTCAGAGTAATTTCCCAGTTCTGAGTTGAAAAACTGATAAAGCAAATTCAGAATGTCTACAAACAAAATGCAGTAATACCTTCTACAGGGGAAGGATCTGGTCCTGCTTTTTCAAAGTTTATTACCACCCCACTTTGTACTTTCTGCACCAAGGACTCCAGACACTGATTAAGCATTCTTGGAGAACATACAGAGTATGAGCGGCCTGGGACAAAAAATAAAGTAAACTGGTTAGTTGTAAGAACTGATATCCTTAAGCAAGATCTATGGTGAGACTTTTGACAACATTAATTAAAAGAAATTCAATAATAAAGGTTGACTTATTTCATGGCCTTTAGAAAGAATTAACAAAAATCATTACTTCCAACCAATCAATAATCTCATAAAAGCATATGTAAATTTTTCTCCTCATTAAAGGTAGATAAAATATAAAACAATCTGAACAAGCTACAATGGAAAAATAAAATCATATATTCTGTCTATAAAGCATTATATCCAACTGTTATCCAGGTAAGTTATTCTTAATACCCAAGCACAATTATGTAGTACTAGCAATTCTCCCAAAATCTTAACTTCTATCTAACAAAGTATTTTCCTGAAACTTTAAAGTATATAGCAGTATTAACAATTACTTGTCTGACACTATTTTAAATACAGAATTTCATTTGACTTATGTACATCTGAAAATTGCCTATCTTAATTTACCTTTCGTATATTTTAATCTGACACTTTTAATTCAAAAGTATTAAAATTCTAACAAAAATATTAGGGTTGGAGATGTACTCAGTGGCAGAGTGCTTTATGCAAAAGACCCTGGATTTTGTTACCAGCATGCTCAAAGAAAAACAAACTAAAAAGCAAAACCAAGACAAAAAAATACTATTGAAAAGATCTTTTAAATAATTTTCAACAAAATACCTAGATTGTTACTGTTTTATACTGTAGATACTAATTCCCCATATGGCTACAGAAACTGAAATAGCCCACTTTGTCTTGTATATTAAGTCTAAAATATACAGATTCTGCAGGCTTAGTATAAAGAAATAAAAGACTTCATTAGTAATTTTTAAATACCATACCAATTTCATGTTCAAATATTTTGGATATACTGCTTTAAATAAAATGTCATTCATACTCATAAATGAAATACATAGGACACAGATGTGTAAATACAATATCATTTCTCTAGTGTGAGAAACTGAAAGCATAAATGAGTTCCAAAATATGCGATAAGTATGTGAAATAGGAAGAAAATATTCAAAGGGAAAATGGGAGGAGCAGGATTAAGTACAAAAGGGAAAAAATTTTGATACTTAAAAAAAAATAGAAACAAGGGCTAAGGATTTAGTTCAGTGGTTGCGGCATCTGCCTTGCAAACACAAGGTCCCAAGTTCGATCCCTTAGTCACCATATACCACAAGCCCATCATCCATTAGTACCATACACCACAATGCTGATGTGGTGGCTCACGCCTATAATCCCAACACTTGGGAGGCAGAGGCAGAAGGATTGCTGTGAGTTTGAGGTTTGCCTGGGTTACGCAGTGAGCTCAGGGCCAGCCTGAACTACAAAGCGAGCTTATGTATATAGGTGATTGGGGGTTGTAGGGAAGGCAGGAGAATAAGAAAAAATGATGATAAAGATGTGTCACATATAGGTACAAATTCTCAATGTTGAATGTGATCATAATGTATGTATAAAATGTACTAATAAAATCAATTTTAAAAAGGCCGGGGAGTTAGCTCAGTGGTTCCAGCGCCTGTCTCGCAAGCGCAAGGACCCGAGTTCGATTCCCCGGTAACCACATAACAATACTGGGTGTGGAGACCCACACTCAGCAGCAACCAGTACCACATACCACAGTGCCGGGCGTGGTGGCTCA